>CM038794.1:22230675-22384807 GCA_021764765.1 Vicia sativa | reverse complement strand
TGAGGATAGCCAAACCCTAGTTTGGGTTGATTGTCAGAGAGGTTTGTTCGATCAACCTCGAGGAATTCTTGAGTATGGATGCTTGGAGTGTCTTGAGAAGATGGAGGGAAAATTTTGGGGTATGACAGCTGCCCCTGTTCAATCTTCTTGTACCGGAAGGGGTTAGATTGGCATGTTCGCCTTTCGTGACCTGGAGGTAGAAGATGATTGAACACTCGAGTACACCTGAAAATTTGCACTCGATGTTGATTGAGGATGCGGGAATGGGCTTATAGATGCCATTTGGAGAAGGCGGAGACCTCGCTGGGGAATGAGTCATACGCTAGACCCGAGATTGTTGATAGGAGAACTGGCGGGGATGGGCCTAAGATGCCATCTGGAAAGATTGATGCTGGGGAGTGAGCCGTACGCTAGGCTCTGTAGACGTTTATGGAAGTGAAAGGAGATGGAGATGGGCTTAAGATGCCATCCGGGGAGAGAGTCGCACGCTAGACTTCGTGTTCATCTTTGAATGAAGTTATTGGTTTGTATTGGTTTTTAACCAAATATGCAGCATTCTGAAAATGGAGAAAGGTTGATAAGTAGTCGGGGATGGGCTTAAGATGTCATCCAAGGCAACTGAGTCGTATGCTAGACTCTGTAGTTGCTGTTGATAATAAGAAGGAGTCAGAATAGATCTTCGTCGACTACTCCGAGGGATAGTTGGCAAAGTGTGGACATTTCCCCGTCAGGCATCGGTGTTGGTCCACCGCTCTATCGAGGATAACTTGCGATCGCTCGGATAAGGTTTCCGCCTAGCTTCGGTATTATCCCGGATCCGTTGTCGGAGGACAACGAGGGTGGTCGTCGGATAATTTTCCCATCGGGATTCGGTTTCATCTCGGACCGCTTGTCGGAGGACAACTAGGGCGGTCTTTCAGATAGTTTTCCCATCTGGATTCGGATCTTAATCCTGGACCAGTTTACGTCAAAAGTGATTTTCACCTGCTTTGGAAAAAACAAGAGAAATTTTGATAGAATATTGATTAGTATGATGCATGACGATGCATATGAATGCCATATGCACAAGTTATGACTTTTATGAGTAATGTGTGAATGATAGATGTTGTGGTATTTCAAAACATATCCATCTTGAGGAAAATGCGGATGTTCTGCTTGGAGATTTCTGACTTCTGTTTGAGGATGGAGATCCTGAGAAGAAAGATTACTTTGATTCCTCCGGTGCGCTATCTGACCAAGTTTCAGGCCTAGATATTGTTGAGGATTTCAGAATAGACCGGCCGAGAGAGTCCGGGAGGTACTCACGGGATTTGTGTGTAAAACTTGCGGAGAGTATTTGTAGTTACCGGAGACCGGTTAGAGGGATCGGGACCTGCTGTAGTCTCCGATCGAGGCATAATAGACGAGGTTTCTCCGTGCACTATCCGACCAAGTTTCAAGTCCGACACCGCCGGAGAAAAGGGGAATAGTTGAGATATCCCCGGGATAAATATCTCGGGGATGAAATGCTATTGCTCAAGATGTGTAATCGTTAAGTGGAATCACCGCTGGGGACCGGCGTATCTAATCGGGAAGGTTTATAGTGAGAAACGCTTCGGGGATCGTGTTCTGGGGATGAGTGACATCTCGTGGGAAATGTACTTGGGAACATTTCGGTGGCTTTCGCCATCTCAATTCCTCGGAGTCCGTAGTAATTACCGCATGTTCACCTTTTGCATGTTTGTGAATAGATTTTTATTGTCGATGCATATAATCATTCAAAATAAACATGGACTTTATGCAAACATCAACAAAGGAAAATTGTAAAGAGGAAGAACTTGTATTTATTCGAAATGTGGCGATGGCCAAGTAGTTTGTACAAAGAAAGGTAAAAGCTATGCGGAAACAATCTCGTTAAGTTCCAACTATGCTAGTACTATATTTCACCTATCTCATCTCCTTGTCACAAGAGAAAGTGAGTGAATTGATTTTCGCCATTCAATCTTGAATGTCGATAGTAGTCTAGAAGTAGGTGATCCGGACGAGACATAGTCGTACGCTTAAATCCCTAACTTTTGCCTAGACCGCCTTTCGGTTTTCACCAATGATACCTTTTTGCCCAAGCCGCTTTTCGTGTTTTCGACTTGCCGGTGTACATGTTTTGTATATATGTTAACTTTTGCCCGAACCCTTTGGTTCGCCAGATGCCCTTATTTTTCCTAGGTCACCGACCTAGCGGGTCTTTTTATGCGTAGTATTTTTGACTATGTCTCGCTCATGGGTGTGGAAGTCTTCACCATCCATGGTGCTAGTATCATAGTTCACGAAAATATTGTCTTGAATACAAACGGTCCCTCGTAGGTGGGAGTCCATTTGCCCCTGGGATCACCTTGTGGAAGAATGATGCACTTGACTACTAGATCACCGACTTGGTAGACTCGATGCTTGACCTTCTTGTTGAATGCTCTGATCATTCGCTTCTGATAGATCTTACCATGGCAGATGGATGCGAGTCGTTTCTCATCAATCAAGTTAATCTGGTCAAGGCGAGTCCGACCCAATCGCCTTCGCCAACTCGTCCCGAGGACTCGTCGAGGGTATTTGAACCTCGATGGGTAGAACTGCTTCCATACCATACACAAGAGAGAAGTGGGTTGCCCCTGTTGATGTTCGTACTGTAGTGCGATAACCATGAAGAGCAAAAGGTAATATCTCATGCCAATCTTTGTAAGTCACTGTCATCTTCTGTATAACCTTCTTAATGTTCTTATTGGCGGCTTCCACTACGCCATTCATCTTAGGTTGATATGGAGAAGAGTTGTGATGCTTGATCTTGAACTGCGTGCAGAGTTCGGTGATCATCTTGTTGTTGAGATTAGAGCCATTATCTGTGATAATCCTTTCAGGTGTGCCATACCGACAGATAAGATTATGCTTGATGAACCGAGCCACAACATTCTTGGTAACAGATGCGAACGAGGCTGCTTCTACCCATTTGGTAAAGTAGTCAATTGCCACAAGGATGAAACGATGTCCATTGGAAGCAGTGGGCTTGATTTCTCCAATCATGTTAATGCCCCACATCGCGAAAGGCCAAGGAGCTGTTAGAACATTCAGAGGTACTGGAGGTACGTGCACTTTGTCTGCATATATCTGGCATTTGTGACAAGATCGAGCGTAGCGGTGACAATCAGCTTCCATGGTGGACCAATAGTAACTGCTCTCAAAATCTTCTTAGCTATAGTGTGTCCACCGGAGGGTACCAAATGCGCCTTCTGTAACTCTTCCATGATACGCTCGCTATTTTCCACACACAAGGAGTAAACACAAGTCGTGGTTGCGCTTTGTATAAGATGTTCCGAGGAAGAATTTGATGCAAACCTTCTCAAAACTTTATCGTTGATGATGCCCTCATGGATATTCCCGAGTCTCAAGATACCTCTTCATGTCATAGTACCAAGGTTTCTCCGTATCAAGCTCAGAATAATATAATCGTTCACAAACTTCTCAATGATGATCCGGGAGCCTCTGTCCCATCTCGACCTGAACATAGACGACATAGTAGCCAATGCGTCCGCCAACCGATTCCCTCTCGTGGAATGTGGTTGAAAGTGATTTCTTCAAAGTAGGGATCAAACTCGTAACATGCTCTCGATATGGAATGAGATTTGGATGCTTTGTATCCCACTCGCCTTAATCGATCGATCACTAAAGCCGAGTCTCCATACACTTGCAAGAACTTGATTCTTAAGTCAATAGCAGCTTTGATACCCATGATGCATGCTTCAGATTCGCCATATGTTAGTGCAATCAAACATAATCATGTGAAAGGCGATGTCCTCTGGGGATGTAATGAAGGCGCCAATGCCATTGCTAAGTGCGCTTGAGGCTCCATCAAAGACCATAGTCCATCAGATCCTTGTTCAGTCCTTCGTCTGGCCCGCTCTTCACAATCGAACTAGTAAAACATCTTCGCTCGAAATTAACCGCATAGACCGATAGTCATCTACGGCTTGATGAGCCAAATGATCGCTACTACACTTCCTTTGATCGCTGAGAAGTGTATTGATGTCGATTCAACAAGATCATTTGCCATCTTGCTATTCTTCCCGAGAGAGTCGGTTTCAAATATGTATTTTATCGAATCCATCTTGGAGATCAATAAGGTGAGTCAACATATACCGCCTTAGTCGGCAAGTAGCCAAAGCGCCGCAAGTTTTCTCAAGTCGTGAGTATCTTGTTTCACGTAAACTTTTGCTAAGGTAGTATATTGCATGCTCTTTTCGACTGCACTGCCATGTTGCCCCAACACACACCCCATTGAGTTCTCTAATACCGCCAAGTACATGATAAGAGGTCTTCCTTCGCGTAATCGTGGATAGAGGATTCGTAGGTACCTTGATTTTGTCAAAAGCGATCCGGCAATCATCGCTCCATTCCACCACTTAATCTTTCTTCAAGAATTTGAAGATTGGCTCACAAGTAGCTAGATGTGCAATGAATCGGCAATGTAGTTTAATCACCAAGAAACCTCGACTTCCTTCTGCAAGGGAGTCGGCATCTCTTGAATCGCTTTAACCTTTGCGGTGGTCAACCTCAATACCTTTACCATCGACAACAAACCCTAGGAGTTTTCCGGATCCGACTCAAAGGTGCACTTGTGGGATTAAGTCTTAGTCTGCATTTCTTCAATCACAAACGCTTCGCAAATGATCAAGATGTTCTTCTTCGGTCCGTGATCTAGCTATCATGTCGCCGACGAGACCCTATCTCGTGATGAATCATGTCATGAAATAATGTCACCATAGCACCGATAAGTGGCGCCGCTCTTCAACCCGAACGACATAACTTTGTAGCAGTAGTGCCCCATCGTGAATAAAAGTAGTCTTCCATGTCTTCGGAGCCATTTTGATCCGATTGTAACCGGAGAAACCATCCATGAAGGAGAAAACTTTATGATGAGCGGTGTTGCCAACCGTAACATCAATATGAGGAAGTGGGAAATCGCCTTCGGACTCGCTTTGTTCAAATCTCAGAATCCACACACATTCATTTTGCCGCCTTCTTAGGCAGCACCACATTAGCAACCATTGTGGATAGGAAGTAACAATAAGAAACCGCGTTGAACCGCTTCATAACTTCGGCTTTGATTTTCTCCGACATCTCAGACGATGCGACGACCTTCGCTTTATCGAGAAAACCTTCTTTGTTTGTAGTCGGTGTACCACAATATCAATGTCTAAACCCGACATGTCTTCGTATGACCAAGCAAAACCTCAATATAGTCTCGTATCATCTGAATCAACCTTTCTTTAACACTGCTCAAGACCCGCCCCTATCTTGACTCTTTTTGTCTTCGCCGGTACCCAAATTCACAACCTCAACTTGCTCTTCGGTGGTCAGATAACTCGCTTCTTCTTGTCAGAGCATCGACAAGTTCTCCCGGCACTTCACAATCTTCCTCACTTTCGCCTTCGGCTTGGTAGATCGGATTATCAAGTCATATTTAGCAATAGCATAGTCATATCAACGAGATTCGAGTGATTCTCAGTTGTATCACGGTGTGTGTAAGAAACACATAGCTTTTGAAGGGTGACAAAGTAAAAGAAAGCAACAATAGAATGAAAAGTCCAACGATTTTATTGAATGAAAATATGCAAATGATGATAATAACCCTCACAACGAGCCATGATGCCCTGCAAGGCACTAGGCTTTCAAAGTTTATTGTTCAAAACATAAAGAAATACGAAAAGCAAAACAAAACAAGAGCAATTACTCCCGACTAAAGGAGATTGGTATGACGCCTCGCCTTCCAATTGCCGAGTCCGTTGTCCGAGTCGAAGATCCATTTGTCGATGTCAAGTCGATGTTGTCGCCTTCTATAGCATGGATTCCACTGGATAAGGCGGAAAGGAAGTTCCGGCACTTTTGCAACGATCATCTTCGCCTCTAATGGTGAAGCCTAAACCACCTTGTCGATTTGAAAGGAAGATCGTGGAGTTGTCCCCAAATAGTACTACCTTCTTCAACAAAGAAATGAGCTCTTTCAATGAGGCCATTCTAGGCGGAACTTTGAATTCAGAGTGACAGGAGAGTCCACAGGCATGACTCTGGGTATTGTTTCAAAAGCTTGACAGGGAGTCTCGAAGAATTCACCCTCCATCTCGAGGTATCGGAACGACTGTAGACGACTAACCATATACTCTTCTTCACCACATACTGTGACGACCTTCCCTTTCACCGGCACCTCGTGCAAGGTAGAGGTACAAATACCGCCCTGTATCCAAGGGCGTCCAAGTAGGCAAGAGTAAGCTGGACGGATGTTCATGACAAAGAAAGTAGAATTAAAAGTCTGGGAACCGACTTTAACGGGTAGAGTGAGCTCTCCAAGTACTGTTTGCTTAGAACCATCAAAAGCTCTCACAATTATGTCACTGGGTTTCAGAACCAACCCTTCAACATCAAACCGATCAAACGCAGTCTTCCGAAGGATATTCAAAGCAGAACCGGTATCCACTAAAACATGAGACAATGTAATGCCCTTGCATTCAACAGAGATGTGCAAGGCTTTGTTGTGTTTCTTTTCAGAGTCGATCAAGATCGTAGAAGCCTATGCCGTTGTTGGTAGCCAGCTAGCAATACAAACTTCGAATCGGTCACGGTAGTGTCTTGTGGCACATGAGCATTCTTCGTAAATTTCACCAAGGCATTGGCATGAGCCTCGTGAGCACAAGAGCAAAGGCAAACATGGAGATCTTGGACTGAGTCGTCCCAAATGTTCCACAACATTGTAGTCACTCTTTTGATAATCTTCTAATTTCTCCATTTCTTTTGGAGGTGTCTTCAAGAACTTCCTTTGGCACTTCGTCGAGCAGATGAGTCACCGGTTCTTTCCTCTAGCTTTGGGAATGGATTGAATAGCTGGAATGCGAACTGGAGTCGCAGTGTCTTTGGGAGGAGAGATATCTGGAGAGAATACTCTTCCGGTTCTGGTCACCTTACTTGATCCAGTGATGTTGTCAATGTCAGGAATGGTAGTTTCAACTGTAAGATCTTCGATGGTCAGAGGGTCTTGCTTGACGCCATGATAGTAAACATCAGCTCCATAATTCCAAGGGATAGCCTTGTCGGAGGAATATGGAACTGGTCCGGGGGAAGTAATAATGAGAGGTGCCACTCTAGGCACAAGATCAGCAGAGGAAATCCTTAGGGTGTTAACGTCAGCATAGTCTTCTGGGAAATCGTCACCCCAACCAGTTGCTTTAACATCTTCAATAGGAATCTTGTAGCTCGAACAAAGGTACTTCACCATGTAATCGTATTTCCACTTGTCGACCCAAGGTATCCCACATGATGGTGCAATTTCATTCACATCTTCGATCTTTTAGTCATATCTTCACACAACTTCGCATGTGTGGTTTCAAGAATAGTATTTCACGCTATCCATCATGCACCGAACACGCCTTCTCAACCAAGCACAACCATCGTGCATGGGCACCAACCGCAATTCTCCGGGCATCCCGGATTGACACCCATTGTAGCAAATTCTTCTTAATACCATCGAGGAATGGTCGTGTCATCTATGTTGAAAACATAGGTATCTTCTCCAACAAAGATTGGAACTCTTGTCATGGTTAGCATAGGCGTTGATCACATCGGGGTCTCAACAGAGGGTCAAACTCAACTGCTTAGCTTCAATCATATCTTGAATCTTGTTCTTCGAGCCCAACAATTGTCGTGTGCCCCTGGCTATTTGAGTGGTAAGCACACTTAGCATTAGGATTGTATCTCTGAGAGGAAGTGTTGACATTTTGAGGAGGATCCTCAAGGAAATCACTATGCTTTCAACATGTGTGGCAAGGTCATGACAATGGCATGTTGATCTTTGTAAACCGCCTCGCGGGCGCTCGCACGCTGTTGTCTCATGAGGTCAGCCGATGTAGGATCGAGATCACAACTTCCCCACAGATTGAGCACGGCCACCTTGGCTCGGCTTTTCTCGACATACACAAGATTAACTTCTTTCTTACCACCAAAAGATTTCTTTGCAACATTTGAAGATGACTCTATATGAATCTTTCCACTCTTGATACCAAATATGTCATTAATATCACTTGAATCCTACAAGAGTTTCCAATCGATGATTGAAGAATGGACCTCAGTTGTTCCCATGAACATATCAACCAACTCCCTATGACAAGGGTGGTCGAACTCGCTAGATCTCTCCATTTCTGAGCATACTCTTTGAACTTCTCGTCACGACCCATAGACATGCTTTGTAGTTGCATGCTGTCATACCACAAAATTTGGCCTCCATCTTCTCAAGATATCTCATACATCCATACTCAAGGATTCCTCAAAGGTTGATCAGACAAACCCTCTCCTAGACAATCAACCCAATCTAGGGTTTGGCAATTCTCAGCTCAAGATGGACTTCCAACATCTCCAATGTTCATCATGCCTCCTCATATGCTTCAAAGATTCTCCATGTCAAGTTTCAAGTCTTACAAGTCAAGATTGCTCGCACAATTGCTCGATGGTCGAAAATCAACAGATTGACAAAAAGTCAACTGTGGTCAACATACCGTCAAACTTCATAATTTTTGGTCAACATCCTCATTTTGAAGTTACATTCATCATTTGATCAAGGGTTGATCATGATTCATCAAGAAAACTCAAGATTTGCTCAAAAGTCAAACTTTCTAAATTAGGGTTTCTAGGTGAAAAGTCAACTAAACTTTGACTGATCATAACTTTCTCATACTTTCTCAGAAATTTTTCCACCACCTCTTGTTTTGAAGGAAATTCAATTATCTACAACTTCATGTCTCACAAGAATGTCCAAAAAATGCTTCATTTGAGAGGTATGGCTCAAAACATTACAGGTCATATTCAAAGTCAACAAAAAGTCAACATTTTGTTTTGAGGATATATTGAGCATGGAAACTCCAATTGAGATGAGACCAAAAAGGTTGGTTAGAGGACTCTTAGAGATTTCCAAAAAGTCCAAGAACACTCAAAAATATGGAAAATTGAGCAAGATACACCATTCACAAGTTGGGAAATTTTGAAAGAGTGCACAAAGAGAGATGCTTCTAAAAATCAAATTTTTTGCAAATGGGCTTACTTTTTCTTCATCCAAACTTGTTCCTCATGCAATTAGGAATATCCAAGCCCAATGCCACGAATTTTTATTTTATTTTTCTATTTAATCTGGAATTTATTCATTTAAATACAAATTAAATTTAAAAATAAGGTATAAAATCAAAATTAAATGCAAAATTGATTTTTCTCTCTTCCTTGAGATCCAAGTAACTCAATAAAGCCAGAAATTTCGAAATTTGGATTGGTATGGCAAGATTTGATTGAAAATTGATTGTAATATGAAAATTTGATTTTGTACAAAATCAAATTTGATTTGCATTGAATAATGATTGATTCTTCCTCAAATTAACTCCAAATCCTTCTACTATATATACATGACTCATGCCACACGAATTAGGGTAGAGAATATGGCTGGAGAAACCCTTATTGCAACACAAAAACCGTGGTACACAAGCAAATTGCAACCCTAGTTCCAAATTGCTAATCGATTCTAAAGTGTCCATTGCATTCCTTGATACCTCTTGAGTCGATCCGCACCCTCACATTGCTCAAACCATCAAGAATCAAGAAATCACTTAATCGGTTTGTTCATACTTTTTCAAAATCGTGTTTCATTATCCATGCATTATTAACAAGTTTTGATGTTTGTTTCATGCTTAGAACAAAGTTTGCAAGCGATCCGGCAAGTGTTAATTGCATTTCCATGGCCTCAAACGAATATGCCATAACTAGGGTTCCCGAGCTCGATTTAGGCTTTGCTTATTAGGAAAAATTGACCACGAGACTAGTACCAATGCATTCGAATGATGTCTGAGTCGAACCATGCTCTAGAATTTATTTATATTATGTGCTTGATTTTGAATTAGCTGGTCGTAGCTGAACAATGGCCGACGAATTTTCAAAATTCAAATCGAGAAGACGAAGCTGGCGCGAGACGAGGCAATGGAAGAAAGACGCTGTTGTAATCCATTCGCCCAAATAATAACATGTGCACACTGCCTCGCTTGGTTAAGGTGTTTCCTGTTGATAGATTCCATCCCAGGTCCCCAGTTCGAATCTCCCCAGGACCGGTTTTGATTTCTTTTTTCACAAACTCAACCTTTTCAAATATTTTCTATTTTCATGTTTATTTAATATTTTGCATCTATTTTAATTTTTTCAATATTTTTATTCATGCATTAAAATCATCAAAATATTTTCCTCTTGCATTTATTTTCATAAAATACTTATTTAATTTATAAAATTGAAAAATATAATTTTGCATGCATATTTATTTTTATTCATAATTTAGCATTTAAATCAATTTTAATTAGTTTTTAATTATTAAAATGCATCTAAAAAATCCCAAAAAATTATTTTAGCATATTTATGTTATTTCCAGCATGTCATATTTTTCTCATCTAAAAATTTGCATTTTTACTAATATTTTCCTCTTATTCGATTTCATCGTATTTTCCGATTTTCTTATCTTTTCACAAAGTTATTCCGCTTCGCATTTGTTTCTTTTATCGCTTTTCTTTTTCCAATAATGTAATCGCTCATGGGATGTAATAGTTTAAATTAGGTTTTTATTTTCCGCAAGTTTAAATTATGTATCTGCCCCAAAGCCATGTAATAGCGTAGGACATTTATCTTTCCGCATCTTTACATTTCCGCATTTTAATTTCTGCAACCTATAAATTGCTAGTAACTAGGCGTGTATGGCAAGACTAAAATTGGACATAGCTCACTCTAATTTCAAGATATAATATCTGAAAAAACACACTCTTTCACACATGCACCCTTTAGGTAATTCTCTCTGCTCTTTAATTCAAATATGGTCAAGTCCTCGAACGTAGAGGTATTCTAGCACCGCTTTCAAAACAAATCATCATAGTCCCTTCGATACAAAGATCATAGACCCACGATGTCGCCCACGAATACATGATCTTGACCTCGATTGTCGCCTACGAAAATGATGATAGTCCCTTCGAATGTGCTAGGATACTTCCTACAAGTTGCTTTCTATGACCATACGATGTCCCTTCGAATGTCCCGCTTACATCCAACGAATGGGGTTACCTACCAACTAATAGTATGGATAGCACTATTCTAAAGGAACGTAAAACAATACGAAAACGACCAATTCTGAGTAGGTAATAAGACTTTTAGTTGCTTGCTCTATCAAAATACTTTTCACACAACACACTTTTGTCAAAATTCAAACTCTTTTCAAAAACGAAACATTTCCAAACACTTTGTATACATTCCTACATGAATCATTACAAAGTCAAAGCGAAATGCCCTTTTCAAAACATTTTTGTCAAACACACAAAAAGCAATTTTTAAAGTGATCTAAGAGCAACTAAGAGCCCGTAGATAACTACGGATGGAAAGGGGTGCTAATACCTTCCCTTTTCATAACCTTCTCCCTTACTCAGAATCTAACGAAGGTCTTTTTCTGTACTTTTTACCTTCCCTTAATTGGATAAAATAAAATTCGGTGGCGACTCTTGCTATCCGCACATTTGCGATACAAAAACCTACAAAGTCAGTTCACCGTGTTACAGAACTGGCGACTCTGCCGGGGAGACACCCTAAAAAGAGAGAATGCCTTAAGGATTTCTAAATCACATTTACTGCTTTCTGCTTGACTTGCTTGCTTTATCTTTAAGGGTTGCTTGGTATTATATTGTGGGGATCCTACACCGATCCGGTTTTTAGGTAAGTAGCAATAAATCGTCATGACCATTAGACGATACCAAACGGTCAACATGATGGCTACGTTAGCGTGACACTTTGGATGTCCTGATACTCTTCATTCCCAAGTCGAGGATAGTATTTGGCTTCTGGTGTCATCAAGCGCTAACTAAACTTTTAGAACCTTAATTGACCCATCTTGGCCATTAGAAGGTAGTGAGATGGCCGACTTTGTGTAGACCGAGGTTGGTTGATACTCGATGCTACGCTCATTGAGATCGACTTTGGGATATTTTGTCGACCACTTGGCAGTCGTATTGAAATAAACGCCTACGAAAGATCAATGATGTGAGATTCCTAGAACCTAACATTATTATAGGATGATGAACCAACTCAAACTTTTGGTGGGTAATCACCTATACCTCATGCAAGCCTTAACCCTAGGCTCATTGTGTGAATTGCTTTGTGTGCCAAACATGACATCATGACATCATTTGCATTGCATACCATTTCTAACTATTTCAAGGACCTAGGGATTTATCTTTGCTGCTTTGTAGGATTATGGCCTCTAGAAAGACTATCCGAATCAACTTCATGGGTATACCTTCTCACCAAAGAATTGGTTTCGTAAATTCCCGACCATGCTCACTTCATCAAAAGACATGGTTATCTACTTGATTTGGTTATCTCCTTTTGAAGAAGATATAATGCATGTCCTATTCCAGCTTCTTTGATCCAAACACCATTGCTTTACATTCCTGATTATCGCTTGGTTCCTACCTTGAAGAGTTCTATAAGCTACTGAGGTACCTATTCTTGATCAAATGCCATTCACCGTTTAGAAAAGGTTCCTAAGTATGAAGACATCGAATCCGCTTTATATCTTAAGCGCTCAGACATTGAAGCCAATTGGGAAACAAGAAGTGGAGTTAAGGGTTTACTTGCCAAATTCCTCATTAAGAAAGCCCGAGAATTCCTCAAAGTTATGAGTTTCCATGCATTTGAAGAAATTGTGGCCTTGCTAATCTATGGTTTGGTTCTATTCCCTAACTCGGATCAATTCATAGATGTCAATGCCATCAAGTTGTTCCTCACCCGTAATCCAGTGCCTACTTTACTTGGAGACATCCTACATTCTCTCCACACTGCATCTCAAAAGACAAGGAACTCTCATGTGTTGTATACCGTTACTTTCCAGGTGGTTTATTTCGCACCTTCCTCCATCAGTTTTGAAGAACGAACAAAGGTTGAAGTGGTCTCAAAGACTAATGTCACTCTCTCATTCAGACATCCGTTGGAGTCTTTTTTCTCAAAAGGATTTCACATTCATTGAGCGTTGTGGAGAATTCCCTAATGTACCACTACTTGGTATAAGGGGAGGTATTACTTACAACCCTTCTAGCTCTACGCCTTGGTTTTGCTCAAGAGATGGTCCGCATGATATGCTTCTCCAAGAAATTGTGTTCGACTACAATCACGATCTCCATACCGATTTAAGGTTTATACACGCTTGGGGCATGGTAAAGAAGACTGATACCAAGACTTTGGGGCACCAGAACTCCATTCCTTGGGAACCTTACCTCAAATGGGTAAGAGCTCGAGCTCAAAACCTCATGATGCCATTCACGCCTATTTTACCAGTAATTATAGAACCTGTTGCTATAGGTGACGACCCTATACGCTCTCCATCTAGACATGCCTACTGACTTTGAAGACTTGAAGAGATCCTGGATTCAGCTTAAAGAAGAAAGGGATTGTTATACGGTGAACTGACTTTGTAGGATTTTTGTATCCAAATGTGCGGATAGCAAGAGTCGCCACCGACTTTTATTTTTATCCAATTAAGGGAAGGTAAAAGTAATGTAAAAAGACCTTCGTTAGATTCGAGTTCGGGAGAATGGTTATGAAAAGGGAAGGTATTAGCACCCTTTCCATCCGCAGCTTATTCTACGGCTCTTAGTTGCTCTTAGATAACTTTTTAAAATTGCTTTCGTGTGTTTGACAAAAATGTTTTGAAAAGGCATTTCACTTTGACTTTGTAATGACTCATGTAGGAGTGTATACAAAGTGTTGTGAAAAATGTTTGCTAAAAGACTTATTTACCCACCGTAATTGGTCGCTTTGTTGTACTTCTACATTCCTTTAGAATAGCGCTAGCCATACCATTAGTTAGTAGGTAGCTCCATTCGTGGATGTAAGCGGACATTCGGGGACATCGGATGGTCATAGAAAGCAACTTGTAGGAAGTATCCTAGCACATTCGGGGACTATCATCATTTTTCGAGGCGACAATCGAGGGTCAAGATCATGTATTCGGAGGCGACATCGTGGGTCTTATGATCTTTGTATCAAGGGACTATGATGATTTGTTTGAAAGGCAACGTGCTAGAATACCTCACGCTCGAGGGACATGACCATTTTGAATCGAAGGCATCGAGAGAGAATTACCCTAAGTGTGAAAGGAGTGTGTCAATTCGTATATTTTATCTTGAAGATTAGTGTGAGCTATGTCCAATTATTATCTTGCCACACGCCTAATTACTAGCAATTGATAAGGTGCGGAAAGTAAAATGCGGAATGTAAAGTGCGGAAAGGTAAATCCTACGCTATTACATGGCTTTGGGGCAGATACATAATCAGAAAATGCGGAAAATAAAAGCCTAATTAACTATTACAACCCATGAGCAATTACATTATTGGAAAATAAAATGATAAAAGAAAAAACGTCCGAATCGGAGCAACCTGTGAAAGAATAAGAAAATCGGGAAATATGATGAAATTGAAATAAGAGAAAATGTTAGAAAAAATGCCAATTTTAATATGAGAAAAATTATGCATGCTGGAAATAAGATAAATATGCTATAATAATTTTTTTGGAATTTTTAGATGCATTTTAATAATTAAAAACTAATTTATGATGATTTAAATGCTAAAATAAAAATAAAAATAAATATGCATGCAAAATTATATTTTTTAATTTTGTAAATTAAATAAAGATTTTATAAAACTACTGTAAGAAGAAAAATATTTTTTTGATGATTTTTGATGCTTAAATAAAATATAGAAAAGAATTAAAATATGATGAAAATATTAAAATAATGAAAATATGGAAAATATTTTGAGTTTGTGAAAAGTGAAAAAACCAAATGGTCCTGGGGGGATTCGAACTGAGGACATGAAGCTGAAACCTTGAGATCCAACACGCTGACCACTACGCCATGTGTACATCACTGTTTGAAGTCCGGAGTGAAAGGTAACAGTGTCACTTTCCCACTTGCCTCGCCTCCGCGCCAACGATCGCTTCTCCGATTTGAATTTGAAAGCTTAGCCGGCTTTGCTCGACGCCAGTGCCCCGCAAATGGAAAACGCAGATACATAATATAAATGAGTTCTAAAGACATGGTTTAATTGTGCATCGCTCGAACGCGATGGGCATGGTCTCGTGGTCCAATTTTATGTATTTCGTGAAACCCTAAAACGAACTCAGGAACCCTAACCATGGCACCTTGAGTTTCCGGCCATGAAAATGCAATTAAAGTACCCAGAAAGCTTGCAATCTTCCTACTAGTCACAAAAACAAACACGAAACATGTTAAATATGCATGAAAATCAGAATACGATTTTGGATTTTTCAAGAACAAACCGATTTCGAATTTCACGATTCTGGATGGTTTTGAATGAAGTAAAGGTCTGGATCGATTCAGTGGATGGCAAGGAATGTATTTGGATGCTCAAAACCACTTGAAACAAGTCGAATCAATGACCGCCTTGCTTGAAGGTCACAAATTTTTGAGTTTGAAACTAGGTTCTGGAGCAATTCTTCCGTCTTAATCATGTGCTATGCATTGTGTATTTATATTGGATGGAATTGAGCCGATTTGAGGAAGAAATCATCATCAATCAATGCAAATCAAATTTGATTTTGTACAAAATCAAATTTTCAAATTTTGATTAATTTTCAATCCAATCTTGCCATATCAATCCAATTTTCAAATTTGCTGGCTTTGTTGAGTTACTTGGATGCTAAGGAAGAGAGAAAATCAATTTGCAATTAATTTTGATTTTATACTTTATTTTTGAATTTAATTTGTATTTAAATGAATAAATTCCAAATTAAATAGGAAAAAAAATAAAATTAAAAACTTTGGCTTTGATGTTCCAAATTGTATGAGGAACAAGTTTGATGAAGAAAAAGTAGGCCCATTTGCAAAGTTTTTGATTTTAGAAGTATCTCTTTGTGCATTCTTCCAAAATTGCCCAACTTGTAGGTGGTGTAACTTGCTCAATTTTCCACATTTTTGAGTGTTCTTGGACTTTTGGAAATCTCTAAGAGTCCTCTAACCAATGTCTTTGGTCTCATCTCAATTGGAGTTACCATGCTCAAAATATCTTCAAAACAAAAGTTGACTTTTTGTTGACTTTGAAAATGACCCAGAATGTTTTGAGCTATACCTCTCAAATGAAGCATTTTTGGACATTCTTGTGAGACATGAAGTTGTAGAGAATTGAATTTCCTTCAAAACAAGAGGTGGTGGAAAATTTCGAGAAAGTATGAGAAAGTTATGATCACCAAAGTTCATTGACTTTTCATCTAGAAACCCTAATTTAGAAAGTTTGACTTTGAGCAAATCTTGAGTTTTCTTGATGAATCATGATCAACCCTTGATCAAATGATGAATGTAACTTCAAAATGAGGATGTTGACCAAAATCAAGTTTTGACGTATGTTGACCATAGCTTGACTTTTTGTCCAATACACTCGATTTTCAAACATCCGAGCAATTGTCTCGAGGAAACTTGACTTGTGAGGCTTGAAACTTGACATGGAGAATCTTTGAAGCATATGAGGAGGCATGAAGGCATTGGAGATGTTGGAAATCCATCTTGACTTGAGAGATACCAAACCCTAGTTTGGGTCGATTGTCAGAGAGAGTTTGTCCGATCAACTCTCGAGGAGTCCTCGAGTATGGATGTATGAAATCTCGAGTAGATGGAGGGCAAATTTTGGGTATGACCTGCCCCTGCTCAATCTTCTTGTACTAAGGGTTAGATTGACATGCTTGTCTTTCGTGACCTGGAGGTAGAAGATGATTGAACACCGAGTACACCCGAAAATTTGCACTCCTGATGGATGATGCGGAATGGGCTTACAGATGCCATTTGAGAAGTTGAGACTTCACTGGGAACAAGTCGACGCTAGACTCGAGGTTGTTAATAGGAGAGTGACAGAGATGGGCTTAAGATGCCATCTAGAAAGGTCGATGCGGAGGGTGAGTCGACGTTGACTCAGAGATGTTCCCCGGAGGGAGGAGATGGGCTTAAGATGCCATCCGAAGGAGTCGACGTTAGACTTCGTGTTCACTTTAAATGAAGTTATTGGTCCGTATTGATTTTTAACCATATATGCAGATTCTGATAGTGAAGAGATGTTGACAAATAGTCGAGATGGGCTTAAGATGCCATCCAAGGCAACCGAGTCGCACGCTAGACTCGAGTTCTGCTGATAATCGAATAAATCTTCACCGATTACTCGGGAGAGATTGTAGTTGGCAAAATGTGGATAGCTTCCTCTGTCATCGGGTGTTGATCCATTCTGTTATCGGAGGATAACCGAGGTGGTCTTTTCGATAGTTTTCCGCTTGGCTCGGGCTTAACTCGACCACCGGAGGAGGCGGTCTTTCGATAGTTTTCCGCCGCCGGGCTTAACTCGACCTGTTCGCAAGGCGGTCTTTCGATAGTTTTCCCGCCGGCTCGGGCTTAATCTCGACCTGTTTATGTAAGGATCATACTGCTTTGGAGAAAACAAGAGAAACTTTGATAGAATATTTGTTAGTCTTATGCAAAGTATGATGCATGATAGTGTATATGAATGACATATGCATGAATTATGACTTTATGAGAGATGTATGAATGATGGATGTTGTGGTATTTCAAAACATATCCATCTTGAAGAAGATGCGGATATTCTGTTTGAGGATTTCTCGCTGGGGAACTGAGTAGGTGAGATCCCCGCTTTTGAAGGAGAAGAAAGATATCCGGGATTCCTCCGATGCACTATCTGACCAAGTCTTGGGCCTAGATATTGTTGAGGAAGGTAGAGATTTGAGAAGCTCGTTGTTGGAGATCTCACATATAGACCCTGCTGAGGAGAACCTGGGAGGCGATCCGTTGGGGACCTTGTATAGATCCCGCTGAGGAAATTTAAGAGGCGCCATCGGGATTCCGAGTGTAGATCTCACCGAGAGCATTTGATGGTTGCGAGACCCTAGAAGAGTCTGAGTCCGTTGTAATCTCCGGCCGGGGAATAAAGGTGTATGCTTCCTCCGATGCACTATCGACCAAGTTTTGAGTCCGGATACCGCCGCCGGGAGAAGGGGAGGATTGAGACACGCCACCGGGATGAAGTGTTACCGCTGAGACTGATGTAACGTTGTTCGATTGAGTGAAATTGCCGCCTGGATTCCCTTATACTACTGGGAAGGTTGTGGGTGACACCTTTATGCCGTGGGGAACTATTCGCTGACTTTCGTCATCCCAATTCCGGAACCGTAGTAAGTACTTTGTATGTTCACTTTTCGTATGTTTGTGGTAGATTCTTATTGTCAAATGCGATAGTCATTCAAAGCAAACGTTGGACTTATTGCAAATAACAACAATAAATTGTAAAGAGAAAGAAGTCTTATTTTTTTTGAAAGGTATGATGGCCAAGTAGTTTGTACACAAGAAAGGTAAAAGCTATGGAAACAATCTCGTAAGTTCCAACTATGCTAGTACTCATATATTTCGACTATCTCATCTCCTTGCTGTGAGAAAGTGAGTAGATTGATCTTCGCCATTTGAATCTTGAATGCCGATAGTAGTCCGAAGCGCATGATCCGAAGAGACATAGTCGACGCTTAAATCCCTAACTTTGCCTAGACCGCTCTTTCGGTTTTCACCAATGATACCCTTTTTGCCCAAGCCGCTTTTCGTGTTTTCGACTGCGTGTACATGTTTTGTATATATCCTTAATTTTGCCCGAACCTTTGGTTCGCCAGATGCCCTTATTTTTGCCTAGGCTACCGACCTAGCGGTCTCTTTATGCGTAGTATTTTTGACTATGTCCGCGCTCACGTGGTGTGGAAGTCTTCACCATCCATGGTGCTAAGTATCATAGCTCCACCGAACATCTGCCTTGACTACAAATGGTCCCTCATAAGTGGGAGTCCATTTGCCCCGGATCACCTTGTGGAAGAATGATGCTTGACTACTAGATCACCGACTTGGTAGACTCGGTGCTTGACCTTCTTGTTAAATGCCCGATCATTCGCTTCGATAACTGTCCATGGCGTATGGACGCGAGTCGCTTCTCATCGATCGTTAACTGGTCGCCGAGTCCGAACCCAATCGCCTTCGCCTAACCCTCGCCCCGGAGGACTCGTTGAGGGTATCTCGAACTCGATGGGTAAGACGGCCCATACCGATACAAGAGAGAAGGGGTTGCCCGCTGATGTTCGTGGAAGTGCGATAACCATGAAGAGCAAATGGTAACATCTCATGCCAATCTTTGTAAGTCACCGCCATCTTCAGATAATCTTCTTAATGTTCTTATTGGCGGCCCATCGCGCCATTCATCTTAGGCCGATATGGAGAAGAGTTGTGATGTTTGATCTTGAACCGCAGAGTTCGGGATCATCTTGTTGTTGAGATTGGAACCGTTATCCGTGATAATCCTTTCGGAGTGCCATACCGATGATAAGATTATGCTTGATGAATCGAGCCACAACATTCTTGGTACAGATGCATACGAGGTCGCTTCTACCCACTTGGTGAAATAGTCAATTGCCACAAGGATGAAACGATGTCCATTGGAAGTCAGGGCTTAATCTCTCCAATCATGTCAATGCCCCACATTGCAAAAGGCCAAGGAGAATTTAAACATTCAGAGGTACGGAGGTACGGCACTTTGTCGGATAACCGCATTTGTGACAAGATCGAGCATGGCGGTGACAATCAGCTTCCATGGTGGACCAATAGTAACCTGCTCTCAAAATCTTCTTAGCCATAGTGTGTCCACCGGAGTGGGTACCAAATTCTTCGTAACTCTTCCATGATACGCATTGCGTTCTCCGGTCTACACAATGAGTAAGCACAAGTCGTGGTTGCGCTTGTATAAGATGCGCTGTCGAGAAAGAATTTGGATGCAAATCTTCTCATGAACTTTATCATTAATGAGATGCCCCCTGGATATTCCCGAGTCTCAAGATACCTCTTCACGCCATAGTACCAAGGTTTCTTCCGATCAAGCTCATAACAATACCTGGTTCGTCAAACTTCTCAATGATGATCCGGGAGCCTCGTTGTCCCATCTAACCTTGAACATAGACGACATAGTAGCCAATGCGTCGCCAACCGATTCTCTTCTCGTGGAATATGATCAAAAGTAATCTCTTCAAGTAGGGATCAAACCGAACATGCTCGATATGGAATGAGATTCGGATGCTTCAGATCCCACTCGCCTTTATCCGACCGATCACCAAAGTCGAGTCTCCATACACTTGCAAGAACTTGATTCTTAAGTCAATAGCAGCTTTAAGACCCATGATGCACGCTCAGACGCCATGTTGTTAGTGCAAACATAACAAGCGGTGAAAGGAGTATGTCCACCGTAGGGATGTAATGATGGCGCCAATGCCATTGCCATGCGTTGAGGCTCCATCAAAGACCATAGTCCATCGGATCCTTGTTCGTGTCCTTCGTCCGGCCCGGTTCTTCGCAATCAGAATTAGTAAAACATCTTCATCTCGAAATTGAACCGCATAGATCGATAGTCATCTACGGCTTGATGAGCCAAATGATCGGCTACTACACTTCCTTTGATCGCTCGAGAAGTGTACCGATGTCGATTCGGTCAAGATCATTTGCCATCTTGCTATTCTTCCTGAGAGAGCTGGTTTTCAAAGATGTATTTTATCGGATCCATCTTAGAAATCAACAAGGTAGTGTGAGTCAACATATACCGCCTTAGTCGGAAAGCAGCCAAGCCAAAGCGCTGCAAGTTTTCTCGAGTCATGAGTATCTTGTTTCACAATGGTAAACTTTTGCTAAGGTAGTATATTGCATGCTCTTTTCGACTGCACTCGCCATGTTGCCCCAACACACACCCCATTGAGTTCTCTAACACCGCAAGTACATGATAAGAGGTCTTCCTTCGTGGTGGCATCGTGGATAGGAGGATCTCGAGGTACTCCTTGATTTTGTCAAAAGCGATCCGCAATCGCTGCTCCATTCCACTACTTGATCTTTCTTAAGTAACTTGAAGATTGGCTCACAAGTAGCGTTAGATGTGCAATGAATCGCAATGTAGTTCAATCGCCCAAGAAACCTCCGACTTTCTAAGGGAGTGGCATCTCTTGAATAGCTTTAACCTTGGCGGGTCAACCTCAATACCTCTTCCACCGACTACAAACCCTAGGAGTTTTCCGGATCCGACTCCAAAGGTGCACTTGTTGGGATTAAGTCTCATTGTACTTCTTCAACCTATCAAACAATTTCGCAAATGATCGAGATGTTCTTCTTCACCGGATCGAGCTATCATGTCGCCGACGAGACCTCTATCTCGTGATGAATCATGTCATGAAATAATGTTACCATAGCACGCCGATAAGTGGCGCCCGCTTCTTCATCGAACGGCATAACCTTGTAGCGTAGTGCCCCACCGTAACAAAAGTAGTCTTCCATGTCTTCGTGAGCCATTTTGATCCGATTGTAACCGGAGAAACCATCCATGAAGGAGAAAACCTTATGTCGAGCGGTGTTGTCAACCGTAACATCAATATGAGGAAGTGGGAAATCGCTCTTTCGACTTGCTTTGTTCGATCTCGTAATCCACACACATTCGCATTTTACCATCCTTCTTAGGCACGGTACCACATTTGCAACCCATGGGATAGAGGACAGCTAAGAAACCGCGTTGAATCGCTTCATAACTTCGGCTTTGATTTTCTCTCGACATCTCGACGACACGACGAACCTTCGTTTCACCGAGAAAACCTTCTTTGTCCAATCGGTGTACCACAATATCAATGTCTAAACCAGCATGTCTTCGTATGACCAAGCAAAACCTCAATATAGTCTCGTAGCATCCGAACCAATCTCTTTAACACTGCTCAAGACCCGCTCCTATCTTGATCTCTTTTTCTTCGCAGACCCAAATTCACAACCTCAACTTGCTTCGGTGGTCAGATAACTCGCTTCTTGCTGTAGCAGCCCGCAAGTTCTCCGGCACTTCACAATCTTCCTCACTTTCGCCTTCGGCTTGGTAGATCGGATTATCAAGTCATATTTAGCACTAGCATAGTCATTAACGAGATTCGAGTGATTCTCGCAGGTATCACGTGTGTGTAAGAAACACATAGCTTTTGAGGGTGATAAAGTAAAGAAAGAAAACAAACAATTGAATGCAAAAGTCCAACGAATTTATTGAATGAAAATACGCAAACGATAGATAAAAACCTCGCAACGAGCCATGATGCCCCGCAAGGCACTAGGCTTTCAAAGTTTATTGTTCAAAACATAAAGAAATACGAAAAGCAAAACAAAACAAGAGCAATTACCCGCTAAAGGAGATTGGTATGACGCCTTCGCCTTCCAATTGCCGAGCCCATGATCCGAGTCGGAAGATCCACTTGCCGATGTCGAAGCCGCTGTCGCCATCTTCTATAGCATGGATTCCACTGGCCGATGCGAAAGGAAGTTGGCCGCACGCTCACGGCGTATCATCTTCTCGACCTTGATGGTGAAGCCTAAACCAGCCTTGTCAAATTTGAAAGGAAGATTGTGAGTGTCCCCAAATAGCACTACCTCCTTGTTCAACAAGAGCTTGAGCATCTTTCAACGAGGCCATCCTAGGCGGAACTTGTGTAATCTCAGAGTGACAGAGAGTCACAGTGCATGACTGGTATTGTTTCAAAAGCTTGACAGGAGTCTCAAGAATTCACCCTCCATCTCGAGATAGCGGAATGACCAGATGACCGACCATATACTCTTCTTCACCACATACCGTAACAACTTTCCTTTCACCGGTACTTCAGCCGATGCAAAGTAGAGGTAACAATACCGCCCCATGTATCCAAGGGCCCAAGTAGGCAAGAATAAGTCGGACGGATGTCCATGACAAAGAAAGTGGAATCAAAAGTCCGGGAACCGACTTTAACAGCAGAGTGAGCTTTCCAAGCACGGCGCTAGAACCATCAAAAGCTCTCACGATAATGTCACGGGTCTCGTAACCAACCCTTCGACATCAAGTCGATCAAAAGCGCTTCGTAGGATATTCGAGCGAACCGTGTCCACCAAAACATGAGATAATGTAGTGCCCTTGCATTCAATGGAGATGTGCAAGGCCTTGTTGTGTTTCTTTCCTAAGGAGTCAAATCAAGATCGAGAAGCCTAGGCCGTTGTTGGCAGCCGTGCTAGCAATACAAACTTCGAATTGATCAGAGTAGTGTCTCGCGGCACATGAGCATTCTTCGAAACTTCACCAAGGCATTAGTGAGCCTCTGAGCACAAGAGCAGAAAGCAAGCATGGAGATCTTGGACGAGTCTGTCCCAACTGCTCCACAACATTGTAGTCACTCTTCTTGATAATCTTCGAATTTCCTCCATTTCTTGTTGGAGGTGTCTTCGAACCTTTGGTACTTCTGAAAGGTGATGAGTCACCGGTTCTTTCCCTCTAGTCGATATTGATTGAGTAGTGGAATGCGAAATGAGTCGCAGTGTCTTTTGGAGGAGAGATCTCGAGAGAATACCCGGCTCGGGTCACCTTCTGGATCCTGATGTTGTCAATGTGAATAGAAACTTCAGCAGAAGATCTTCAATTGTCGAGGATCTTGCTTGACACCATGATAGTAAACATCACCCATAATTCCAAGGGATAGCTTGTCGAGGAATATGGAACCGGTCTTGGAGAAGTGATAATGAGAGGTGCCACCTAGGCACGTGGATCGCAGAGGAAACCTTATAGTGTTAACATCAAGATAGTCTTCGGGAAATCGTCACCCCATCCGGTCGCCTTAACATCTTCAATAGGAATCTTGTAACTATCGTGACAGTGTACTTCACCATGTAATCATACTTTCCACTTGGCTGCCCCAAGGTATCCCACACAGATGGCACAGCTGCTCGCATTGTCGATCTTCAACTTAGACATTTCTTCACACGCTTCCGCATGTGTGGTTTCGTAAATAGTATCTCACGGTTATCCATCATGCACCGAACACGCCTTCTCAACCAAGCACAACCATCAGCGCAGAGGGCACCAACGACAATCCTCCGGCATCCCGGATTGACACCGCTTGCAACAAATTCTTCTTAAATACCATCGAGGAATGGTCAAGTCATCTATGTTGAAAACATAAGTATCGCCACCAACAAGATTGGAACTCTTGTCATGGTTAGCATAGGCGTTGATCACATTCGAGTCTCAACAGAGGTCAAACTCAACTGCTTAGCTTCAATCATATCTTGAATCTTGTTTTGAGCCCAACAATTGTCGTGTCGTGCCTGGCTGCTTGGAATGGTAAGCACACTTAGCATTAGGATTGTACTGGAGAGGAAGTGTTGACATTTGAGGAGGATCCTCAGTAATCAACTCGCTTTCAACATGTGTTGCAAGGCTTCATGACAAAGGCATGTTGATCTTCAGAACCGCCTTCGTGGCGCTGCTCTACGCCGCTGTCTCACCGAGGTTGTGCCGATGTAGGATCGAGATCACAACCGCCCTACAGATTGAGCGCGGTCGGTCTTGGCTCCTTTTCCGACCATACACAAGATTGGCTTCTTTCTTAGCACCAAAAGATCTCTTCGCAGATTCAAGATGTCTCTACATGGATCTTCCCACTCTTGATACCACCAATGCGTCACTCGTCAATATCAACCGGTGAATCCGGATGAAGAATTTCCAATCGATGATTGAAGAACGGGCTCGTTGTTCCCATAAACATATCAACCAACTCCCTATGGACAAGGGTGGTTGAACTCACCGCTAAATCTCTCCACTCGAGCATACCCTTGAACTTCTCGTCACGACCCATAGACATGCTTTGTAGTTGCATGCGAGTGGGTGTCAATTCAAGATTGTACTATATTGTCTCAGAAAGCATCACCAAGTCACCCAAGTACGGATACGGTCATTCTCTAGTCGATAGTACCATTCCAATGGGTTCCGACAAACTCTCTTGAAAATAGTGCATCCACAACTTTCTCATCATCGGGATTGATCTTCCGGACATAGGACTTCAAATGCAAATTAGGGCAAGACATGCCATCATATTTGGAAAGTAGGAACTTTGAACTTGGGAGGAATCACAACACCAGAACAAGACTTAGATCATCAAAATTCAGCCCGACATTTTCAAGTTTTCCACAAGATTCAGACGGTCTTCAAGTTGTTTGTACTTGTCATCTTCCCGAGTGTTGGCTATAATCGATCGGTCCTCTCCTTTTCTTTGGCTCACGCCATCACCTTCATCACCCTTGGTACTCCCCATGGACACTTCCTTCGAGAGCTCAATACCTGACCACCTTAGGACCCCTTTGAAACGTCACCCATGTTGAGGAGACCAACAACTTCTTCTTCTTGTTGATGAGCTTCTTCAGATCTTCTTGGCCTTGGACCAAGTGGTGAACATCCAAACCGAGCATTCGAGCCCGAGATCTTTGACATCTGCTCAAGAGCCATTTCGCTAAAATAAATAGCGAGCAAATGAGAAAACCAATCTCCAATGTACCGTGATGCAATGTTATGCTATGATATGCAATGTTTATGAATGCAATGCAATGTTTTCAAGGACCTAAGAGATTTAAATTTGTTAAACAAGCAATGAACAAACATTTATTAGTACTTTTTTATTATTCTTTTTCTTTTAAGTACAAGAGATAGTTCAAAACAATAAAAGAAAACATAAAAATCCTAAAGCTCTAAGTCTCCCATGGGCGCTTCCTCTGGTGTTGTGGCGTGATGCTTCGCTCCTCGTGAAGTAGCTTGGTCAACTCTAGCACTTTCTTCTCGCTTGCATAACACCGAGCTTCAAAGGTATCCTCTTCTTTAGTTGAATCCAGATCTCTTCAAGTCTTCAAAATCGTAGGCATGTCGATGGAGAATAGATAGGTACGCCACCTATAGCAACAGTTCCATAATTACCGGTAAAACAAAGCGTGAATGGCATCATGAGGTTTTGAGCTCGAGCTCGCACCCATTTGAGGTAAGGTTCCCAAGGAATGGAGTTCGTGCCCCAAAGTCTTGGTATCGGTCTTCTTTACCATGCCCCAAGCATGTATGAACCTTCGCTTGCACTCGAGATCGTGATTGTAGTCGAACACAATATCTGGAGAAGCATATCATGTGGACCATCTCTTCGAGCAAAACCAAACCGACGAGAGCTAGAGAAGGGTCAGGTAATACCTCCTTATACCCGTGAGTGGTACATTAGGGAATTCTCCACAACGCCAATGAATGTGAAGTCCTTTTGAGAGAAAAGACTCCAACGGATATCTCGAATGAGAGAGTGACATTAACCTTGAGACCATCTCAACCTTTGTTCATTCTTCAAAACCGATGGAGGAAGGTGCGAAATAAACCACCGAAAGTAACGTATACAACACATGAGAGTTCCTTGTCTGATAGTAGTAGTGTGGAGAGAATGTGATATCTCCAAGTAAAGTAGGCAATGGATTCGGGTAAGAAACAACTTGATGGCATTGACATCTATGAATTGATCCGATTAGGAATAGAACCAAACCATAGATTAGTAGGGCCACAATGTCTTCAAATGCATGGAAACTCATAACTTTGAGGAATTCTCGGCTTAATTAGAACTTGAAAGTAAACCCTTAACTCCGCTCGTTTCCCAATTGGCTTCATGTCCGAGCGCTTAAGGTGTAAGGCATGATGATGTCTTCGTATTAGGACCTTTTCCAAACCGTGAATGGCATTTGGTCAAGAATAGGTATCCCAAGTAGCTTAGAGAACTCTTCCAAGGTAGGAACTAACCGATAACTGGGAATGTAAAGCAATGGTGTTTTGGATCAAGAACCTGAATAGGACATGCATCATATCTTCTTCGAAACCGGAGATAACCAAGTCAAGTAGATAACCATGTCTTTTGATGAACTGAGCATGGTCGGGAATTTCTGAAACCAATTCTTTGAGCTGAGAAGTGTCATACCCCAATTTTTGACCTAATATACCACCTTACATTGGCATCATTGCATCACTAACAATTTAGACAAATTAATCTCGGTGTACCATGTGTCAAAATTAGGGTTTCATCAGATTTTCATCTGAATCAAGAGACAATCAAATTAGGGTTTGAGTTTTTCTCACCATATTTGATCTATCTTGATCAAATCATCAGCCTCTGATCATCAGATACCCATTTTTCTCACAGAACAATCGAGGATCGACCAAATAGGGTTTTGGTCGAGCATAGGCATTCTCTGATTTATTGAGCAAGGAATGACTTTTTTGGATAGATATTGGTCATTATATCTTAGATACAACATGTTGACCTAATTTCTGGATTCAGAACATCACAGAGGTTCATAGACTTCATCACCGCTTCGTAAACGCCCCGATGAAAATTCATCTCACAGAAAGTCAAACTTTGACTTTTGATCAAATTTTTCAAAACAAAACTTTTTCCAACATCAAAATACTTCAAATGATCCATCATGATCATAAAAAATCAAAGAATTTGAAAAAGTCAACAAAAAGTCAAAAGTTTTTATACTTAGAAATTTTAAGTGTTGAAATTTCTTACTTTTTCCAAACTTCATGCCATTTTTTCACCTAGTTCCAATTTGAATTGGAAAAAACTCAAAACATGAAAGTTGTAGCTTGTGAAAAAATATTTCCAAAATGTCCAAGAACTCTCAAATACATGGAGTCTAGCTATGCTTTTGAAATTGAAACATAAGGCTCCATGAAACTTGATTTTCAAAAGTCAAAACATCAAATTATAGGTCATTTTGTGTTTTTCTCATTTAGACCACTTGCCACCATGCCAAATCATCAAACGATAAATATCAGCCTAGAGTAATAATTGAGAGGATTGGATCAAATTGTAAAATTGAAGCACATGGTGAAAAAGGAAGTTTCCTTTTTGGCAATTGTCATTCTTGCCCTTACAATCCATGATTCATCCAATTGCCATGTCCTTGTTGCCTAACAAATCAGAACTTTGGCCTATAAAAGGATCACCAATTGTTCAACTTACACCAAAGCATCACAAATCCATGCTTTCTTCCACTTTCTTCAAATTCAAGCATTATAGTTCAATTTGCCAAACATTGCAATTTTCAAATTTAGCAAGAACTATGATAAACTTTGGTGTCTAACATATCATAATATCCATATGGAACTGCTTAAACATTAAAATCAAGCTAGATCAAGCTTAAAAACAGCTTTCACTTTCCATGCTTTCACAACTTTCAAACTGCCCAAGCAATCGAATTTGGAGTTAAGCTTGATCAAACCGTGATCAAATCACTCAAACAAAGATCACTATACATCATGTATATGATCCAGGCCATTAAAATCTAATCAGCACGATTTCTATCAAAATCCAGTTGCCATTTTTGAACTGCGTGTGGACTTCGATTGGATTGAAAGGATTCAAGGCAAGTATCTATCCTCACATTTTCATACATGCCGCTGCTCAAGCGCCATAAACAACAACTGGAAGCACTTAAATCCAGCCGATTCTCACTTTCACGTAAGAACACAAATCCATTCTCATAATTCCTTGCATCCTTTTGAAAAACTCACGGCCATTCTTCTCGCACTAATAACGATCATTAACCCTCAAAAATCCAAGAATCATCAAACCTTTATCATTTAATTTGAGTTTTTCGATTAGGTTCTTAGACTCTTCAAAACCAAAATGTTCGGGCTTAAAATAAATGAAATTAACAATTGTTATCATGTTCGTAGCAAAATCGATCAAGTTTCATTTTTATATCATTCAATTTGGTTGAGAAACGAGGATTCTAGCTAGGATTTGGATTGAAAATCAAAATCATGAAGAACATTACTGCTGTTCTTCATCCTGCTTTCCAATTTAAATTTTCAAACTTTCCAATCTCATATCAACGCGTGTCATTGTCCACTAAAACACAAAAACGCGTTTGGTCTAGTGGTTGCTTGCTTGCTCTTAAGGCTCTTTGCCACGCGTCCCACCTCATGGTCATGGGTTCAATACCCACCAGGACCATTCTTTTTTACAACTTTTCAAATTTTTCATGTTTTTTTACAAAACTTCCACAATTTTTTTGACCAATCAAAACTTCTCATTTTGAGACGATTTTTTAAACACTTGTCAACAAATACATCAAATTATCATTGTCAATATTCAAACATAAACAAATTTCTTTCGTTTGTTTTCATTTGTTTGTTTATACACCGATACCATTGGTATTGAAAGGAGCATTATTCCCTCGTGAACTCAAGCCAAACCAATGGGCCTCCTTCACGTGTAAGTCCCATAACATTCTTTGTGTATATAATATTTCTTTGTACATATCAAATTCTTTTCAAAACACATACAAATTTTTATCTCGTATATAACATGATACTTCTTTTTCAAATACTTTTATCCATACATACAGATATTTTTACGTATAAACTTCAATCTATCATTTTCGCTTCATCTCGTACATTTTAATCGAATACCATTGATTTTGAAAGAAGCATTATTCCTCGTGGAAACTATTTTCAAATCAATGGGCCTCCCTTATGGTGTAAGTCCCAACCTCCTATGTACATCCATCTTTCTTTGTACATAAAAACTCGTCCGTGATACATATTCACTTCCTTGTACACATTCAAACTTGTAATAATCAAGTTACTGCTTTTTTAACGCTCGCTTCACGTACACTTGTTTATATTTCATAAATCTCAAATAAACATCATGCATTGTTTATATTTCCTTCATAAACTCCCGTGAATACATATCACACACACACTTGTTTATACAAATTGTCTAATCATAACATAACAATTAGACTAATCAATAGGTTCCCACAAGATAGCCTCCGCTGGGCTTTATACAAGATAATTTATCTCCATAGAGTCTAGCCTCTCTTAGGCTTTGTACAAAGAAAACTCTCCCACAGTAGTTT
Source organism: Vicia sativa (assembly GCA_021764765.1). NCBI lineage: Eukaryota > Viridiplantae > Streptophyta > Magnoliopsida > Fabales > Fabaceae > Vicia > Vicia sativa. The sequence continues at coordinate 22,354,889 of CM038794.1, read as the reverse complement.
AGCCTCCGCTTAGGCTTCGATAAGACAATACTCCCGCTGAGTCACCTCCTCGGGCTCGCTCAAAAGAACTCCTCATTGAGTTTAGCCTTCGCATCATACAATGAAAGAGATAGGAAATCTCTTAATGCCTCCTATTGGGCTTCCAATACAAAGAATCACCCGCTAAGATAGAACCCCGAAGGATGGTTTCGGTGAAATCACATTCAAATCCCCGAGAGTAAAATTTCCGTGAAATTGCTCTTATTCGTAAAAGGATGGTTTCTCATGAAACCTTTCAAGCCAAAGCTAGCCATACCCTATAGCTTCTTGAGCTTCATACAAGGACCCTCGATGACCCCGAATGCCTCCTCGGGCTTACAATACAAGGACCCACGGGCTTTAAAAGCATCCATTTAATCCAATCAATTTCTCCTTGAGATTTAGACATTTATCATCTCTATGGAAGAAGTATCTCATCTATCACATCACATACAACAAAACTTTTCAAAACTTTTTCAAAACTCTTTTCAAACAAAAACATCTCTTAATTGTAAGTGGTAACGCTTGTACACTCAAGCAAAACACCCAATACTTACAACAAAAGATTCAATCATCTTTTTCAAACATCTTTCTTAAACATGTAAGTGGTAACGCTTGTATACTCAAGCAAAACACCTAATACTTACTTTAAAGATTTTTATCAATCAAAATTTTCAAAATGTATGTGATGAAATAGATTAGATACATTTTCATTAAGATGACATTTGTCTGTCTCTTAATAACATCCCGTTGCTTTCCACTAGCATAAGTGGGAACCACGATTGCTCCGACTTTCTCAACATCCTTTGAGAATACGTAGGCACAAGGTCTCATCCTTGGCGAGCAAATTTCTTTCTCCTCGCACCAAACAAACCATAGAACCCCTCAGAGATCCGAGCTACAAATGCTTTGATTCCCACTAGGATATGCAGTAAGATCCATGATCTTTATGAGCACAATAATAATAAACGCTAGAATCCCACACAACTGCTTCTTAAAATCCCAAAGGAGAAACTTTCCCAACCATAGAAATAGCAATTAAAACACACAAACATATCAAACGTATTTATATATAAAATTGTAGATAACTACATATATTTAGGGTGCTCCATCTATTCCCTTTATATAACAATCCCCCTTACTCATAATCTCCCAATGCGCTATGCCTAGTTTGCGCTTAGTCGTTACGCATATCAATATCAATTGAGGGTATTTCAAATTTTCCCTTTTCATAATCATTAAATCATCTTTCTTGTGTTGAAAATAATAAAGCTTGATGCTCGCGCATCTTTATAAACAAATCAAAGAGTAAATCGCTCGAGTTAAGATCCGAATTCACGTCAGATCTCTAGCGGCCACCTTTAACGCGAACAAGAAGGTATACCCATAAAGTTGATTCGGATAGTCTTTCTAGAAACCATAATCCCTACAAAACAGAACAAAGATAAATCCCTAGGTCCTTGAAATAGTTAGAAATGATATGCAATGCGAATGATGTCATGATGTCATGTTTGGCACACACAAACAAATCACACAATGAGCCAAGTGGTCGATCGAAAATATCCCAAAAGTCTGATCTCAATGAGCGTAGCATCGAGTATCAACCAACCTCGGTCTACACCAAAGTCGGCCATCTCACTACCTTCTAATGGCCAAGATGGGTCAATTAAGGTTCTAAAAGTTTAGAAGCGCTGATGACACCACGCAGAAGCCAAATATTATCCTCAACTTGGGAATGAAGAGTATGACATCCAAAGTGTCACGCTAACGTAGCCATCATGTTGACCGCTTTGATATACGCCTAACGGTCGCGACAATTTATTGCTACTTACCTAAAAGGAAACCCGATCCGTGTAGGATCCCCACAAATATAATACCCAAGCAACCCTTAAAGATAAAGCAAGTCAAACAAAAGCAAGAAATGATCTAGAAATCCCTAAGGTAATTTCTCTTTAGGGTGTCTCCCAGATAGTCGCCAGCTGTAATACTTGAACTGACTTTGTAGGTTTTTGTATCGCAATGTGCGGATAGCAAGAGTCGCCACCGACTTTTTATTTTTATCCAATTAGGGAAGGTAAAAGTACGTAAAAGACCTTCGTTAGATTCCGAGTAGGGAGAAGGTTATGAAAAGGGAAGGTATTAGCACCCTTTCCATCCGTAGTTATCTACGGCTCTTAGTTGCTCTTAGATCACTTTAAAATTGTGCTTTCGTGTGTTTGACAAAAATGTTTTGAAAAGGTTTCGCTTTGACTTTGTAATGATTCATGTAGGAATGTATACAAAGTGTTCGAAATGTTTCTTTGAAAAGAGTTTGAACTTTGACAAAATGTTGTGTGAAAAGCATTTTGATTTAGCAAGCAACTAAAAGTCTTATTACCTACTCGTAATTGGTCGCGGTTATTTTACTTTCCTTTAGAATAGTGCTATCCATACCATTAGTTGGTAGGTAACTCTATTTGTTGGATGTAAGCGGACATTCAAGGGACATCGGATGGTCATAGAAAGCAACTTGTAGGAAGTATCCTAGCACATTCAAGGGACTATCATCATTTTTCGAGGCGACAATCGAGGGTCAAGATCATGTATTCGGAGGCGACATCGTGGGTCTTATGATCTTTGTATCGAAGGGACTATGATGATTTGTTTGAAGGCAACCTAGAATACCTCTACGCTCGAGGGACATGACCATATTTGATTCGTAAGGCAACGAGAGAGAATTACCCTAAGGGTGCGTGTGTGAAAAGAGTGTTGATTCGTATATTTTATCTTGAAAATTAGTGAGCTATGTTGATTATTATCTTGCCATACGCCTAGTTACTAGCAATTTATAGGTGCGGAAATTAAAATGCGAATGTAAAGTGCGAAAGATAAATGTCCTACGCTATTACATGGCTTTGGGGCGATACATAATTTAAACTTATGGAAAATTAAAACCTAATTTAAACTATTACATCCCATAAAAGTTACATTATTGAAAAATGAAACGTAAAAGAAAACCGTCTCGAAACGGAATAACCCGGAAAGAATGAGAAATCTGAAAATACGAGATGAATCGAATAAGAGAAAAAATGTTATAAAAATGCAAGTTTTTGAATGAGAAAAATATGACATGCTGGAAATAACATAAATATGCTAAAATAATTTTTTGGGATTTTTTGGATGCAATTTAATAATTAAAATACAATTAAGATTGATTTAAATGCTAAATTATGAATAAAAATAAATATGCATGCGAAATTATAGTTTTTAATTTTATAAATTAAATAAGTATTTTCTGAAAATAATTGCAAAAGGAAAAAATATTTTGGGGATTTTTAATGCATGAAATAAAAATATGAAGAGAATTAAAATTGATGCAAATATTAAATAAATATGAAAATAGGAAAAATATTAGAAAAGTTAAAGTTTGTAAAAGGAAAATAGCAAAACCGGTGCCAGTGAGGATCGAACTGATGACCCTTTGGAGCATCTGGGAACAGGAAGCGTCTTTACCACTACGCCATCATGCGTTGGGTGTCAAGGATCGAAAACGGTGATCATGAACCACACGCCATTGCTGGTGAAGTCAAAACACAACACCGGTGGGCTCGATGGCATGAACGAACGAATCGGAACGCACAAAATTGACACGCACGCTTCGCCGGTCCTTGCCTTGGTCAACGATGCCGGAGCCCTAGCTCTAGTCGTCTTCTCCGACTTGCCTCAACCTGAAAAACCTAGAAAATGCATCATTCAAAACAAAACAAGTGCCCTGATCGACTATTTCGACCTCTCAGCACGATGGTGCTATCCTCATGTCCTCGAATCGGCTCTGGATTTTACGTCAATCTCACGCCTTTTGGAACCCTAATAATGGCAATATGAGTTTCATACGTGAAACCTCACATGTAACACGCCTATCACGATCTAATGAGTACCCGAGTGCATACAATCAACCAAAATAATTAGCAAATGCATGAAACATGAAAATCAAATTAAGAAAATTCCAAACCGTGAGAGTGGATATCACGATCTGGCAATGCTTCGAGCAAGAGATGTTTCGACTCCTGGAACCTCTGAGCACGTTGGATGGATGGTTTTGACCGAGTGTATCAGAATTTAGAATTCAATTTCAAAAGTTTATGAAAATTTTGGCAAAAGAGGGTTGTTGTAAGGGCTAGTTTCTTTTGTAGTGTGTAATGTCGGGCTATTTATAGAGTAAATTGAGAGGAAAACAAGCAAAAAGATTTGATTTGGAGCATTCAATATTTTCAAATAAAAATCAAATTTTGAAAGAAATTTGATTTCTCTTCAATGCATGATCATGCACGAAATTGGCGTGTTTTAGGCTTCCTTGGACCTCAAGTTTGGATATAAAAATCACCTTTTGAAAAATATATTATTTATATTTTATATAATTTAATTTTGAATTAAATGTTCTAAAATTCAAAAATAAATTAATAAAAATAGAAAATTGCCATGGCTAAGCATTTATGGGTCAAGAATAATGTCATGAACAAGTTTGGATCAAAAGATTTTAGGCCCATTTGAAAATTTTGCATTTTAAAATGTCCTTTGTGCAATCATTCAAAATCGCCCAACTTCGAATAGTGTATCTTGCTCAATTTTCCATATTTTGAGTGTTCTTGGACTTTTGAAAGCTCTAAGAGTCCTCTAACAAACCTTTTTGGTCTCATCTCAATTGGAGTTTCCATGCTCAATATATCTTCAAAACAAAATGTTGACTTTGTTGACTTTGAAATGACCTCAATGTTTTGAGCCATACCTCTCAAATGAAGCATTTTTGGACATTGTGAGACATGAAGTTGTAGAGAATTGAATTTCTTCAAAACAAGAGGTGGTGGAAAATTTTCTGAGAAAGTATGAAGAAGTTATGATCACAAAGTTCATTGACTTTTCATCTAGAAACCCTAATTTAGAAAGTTTGACTTTGAGCAAATCTTGAGTTTTCTTGATGAATCATGATCAACCCTTGATCAAATGATGAATGTAACTTCAAAATGAGGATGTTGACCAAAAATTATGAAGTTTGATCAGATGTTGACCACAGTTGACTTTTGTCCAATACAACCTTTCAACCATCCGAGCAATCTCCGAGGAAATTTGACTCAAGGCTTGAAACTTGACATGGAGAATATTTGAAGCATATGAGGAGGCATGAAGACCATTGAGATTTGGAAGTCCATCTGACCTGAGAATTGCCAAACCCTAGTTTGGTTGATTGTTCAGAGAGTTTGTCCTGATCAACTCGAGGAATCCTCGAGTATGGATGGTGAAATATCTTAGAAGATGGAGGGAAAATTTTGGGTATGACACATAACAATGTATATGAATGACATATGCATGAATTATGACTTTTATGAGTAATGTATGAATGATAGATGTTGTGGTATTTCAAAACATATCCATCTTGAAGAAGATGCTATTGTTCCGCTGAGGATTTCCGATCGCCAGGATTTAAGATCCCGAAGAAAGATATCTTTGATTCTCCCAAGGTTTCATCCGATCAAGTTTCGTGCCTAGATATTGAGGAAGTTAGAGACTTAGAAATCCTGTTGAGATCTCATACAGACCCCATTGGGAGAGTCCTCGAGGCGAACTGCTGGGTATTTTGTAATGTAGATCCCTGGAGGGAGGAATTAGGAGGCGCCCACTGGGATTTTTGAGAGTAGATCTCGCCCCGGGAGAGCCGCTTGATTATCGGAGACCGCTCGAGCCTGCTGAAGTCTCTAACTGGGGAATAAGAGGTGTAGGTCTCCGCACTATCCCGACCAAGTCTCAAGTCCTGACATCACCGAGAAAAGGGGATTTGTTGGGAAGATACCGCTCGATGACAACACCTCGTCAGATGAAGTGTTACCGCTGAGACCGATGTAAGATTGTTCACCTGAGTGGAATCACCTGCTCGGGGACTAACGTATACCCGCTGGGGAAGACTGTGCCACACCAATGCTGGGATCCCGCCTCCGTGGGGAAATGCATCGTGACTACCGTCATCTCGATTCCTAGAGCCCTGTAGTAATTACTTTTGTATGTCCACTTTTCGCACGTCATGGAAGAGATCTTATTGTCAAATGCATAAAATTCATTCAAAGCAAACGCTGGACTTATTGCAAACCATAATAAAGTGAAAGAGAAAGAATTTGTATTCATTTGAAATGTGGCTGAGGCCAAGTAGTTTGTACACAAGAAAGGTAAAAGCTATGCGAAACAATCTCGTTAAGTTCCAACTATGCTAGTACTCATATATTTCAAATATCTCATCTCCTCACACAAGAGAAAGTGAGAATGATCTTCTTCGCCATTTGAATCTTGAATGTCGATAGTAGTCCCAAGGAGGTGAAGAGACATAGTCGTACGCTTAAATCCCTAACTTTTGCCTAGACCGCTCTTTCTAAGCCAATCTAACTGGATATTCTTTTTGCCCAAGCCGCTTTTCGTGTTTTCACTTGCCGGTGTACATGTTTTGTATATATCTTAACTTTGCCCGAACCCTTTTGGTCGCCAGATTCTTTATTTTTTCCTTTAGTCACGACCTAGCGGTCTTTTCATGCGTAGTATTTTTTGACTATGTTCGCTCGCTGTGTGTGGAAGTCTTCACCATCCATGGTGCTAGTTCATAGCTCCGGAAAATACTGTCTTGACTACAAACGGTCCCTCGAGGAGTCCATTTTCCTCGGGATCACCTGCGGGAAGAATGATGCGCTGACTACTAGATCACCGACTTGGTAGACTCGGTGTTCGACCTTCTTGTTAAATGCTCCGATCATTCGCTTAGATCTGTCCATGGCAGATGGACGCGAGTCGCTTTCATCAATCGTTAATCGGTCGAAAGTGGTCTCGGATCCAATCGCCTTCGCCAACTCGTCCTCTGAGGACTCGTCGAGGGTATTTGTACCCTCAATGGTAGGACCTGCCCATACCGTATATGAGAGAAGGGGTTGCCCTCGCTGATGTTCGTTGTAGTGCAAACCATGAAGAGCAAATGGTAACATCTCATGCCAATCTTTGTAAGTCATCACATCTTCTCAGATAATCTCTTATGTTCTTATTGGCGGCTTCCATCGCGCCATTCATCTTAGGCCGATAAGGAGAAGAGTTGTGATCCGTGATCTCGAATCAGCTCGCAGTAGTTCGGTGATCATCTTGTTGTTGAGATTGAGCCATTATCTCGTGATAATCCTTCGGGAGTGCCATATCGACAAATAAGATTATGCCTTGATGAAACGAAGCCACAACATTCTGGTACCGTATGCTAACGAGGTCGCTTCTCACCACTGTGAAATAGTCAAATTGGCCAAGGATGAAACGATGTCCATTGGTTGTGGGCTTGATTTATCCAATCATGTCAATGCCCCACATTGCGAAAAGGCCAAGGAGCTGTTAGGGACATTCAGGCATCGAGGTACGCACTTTGTCTCGCATAACCGGGCATTTGTGACAAGATCGAACATATGACAAATGCCTTCCATGGTGGACCATGTAATACGGTGAACCACTTTTGTAGGATTTTTGTATCCAAATGTGCGGATAGCAAGAGTCGCCACCGACTTTATTTTTATCCAATTAAGGGAAGGTAAAAGTAATGTAAAAGACCTTCGTTAGATTCTCGAGTTCGGGAGAATGGTTATGAAAAGGGAAGGTATTAGCACCCTTTCCATCCGTAGTTATCTACGGGCTCTTAGTTGCTCTAGATCACTTTTTAAAATTGTTGTGTTTGACAAAGATGTTTTGAAAAAGGCATTTCGCTTTGACTTTGTAATGACTCATGTAGGAGTGTATACAAAGTGTTCGGAAATGTTTTGTTTTGAAAAGATTTGAACTTTGAAAAAGTGTGGTGTGAAAAGCATTTGATAGAGCAAGCAACTAAAAGACTTATTTACCCACTCGTAATTGGTCGTTGTATTTCTAATTCCTTTAGAATAGCCTAGCACCATTAGTTAGTAGGTAGCTCCATTCGCTGGATGTAAGCGGACATTCGGGACATCGGATGGTCATGAAGGCAATCACAGGAAGTATCCTAGCACATTCAAGGACTATCATCATTTTTCGTAGGCGACAATCGAGGGTCAAGATCATGTATTCGGAGGCGACATCGGGGTCTTATGATCTTTGTATCGAAGGGACTATGATGATTTGTTTGGAAGGCAACGGTGCTAGAATACCTCACGCTCGAGGGACATGACCATTTGAAATCGAAAGGCATCGAGAGAGAATTACCCTAAGGTGCGTGTGTGAAAGAAGTGTGTTGATTTCGTATATTTTATCTTGAAATTAGTGGGCTATGTCCAATTTTATCTTGCCATACACGCTAATTACTAGCAATTTATAGGGTGCGAAATTAAAATGCGGAATGTAAAGTGCGAAAGGTAAATCCTACGCTATTACATGGCTTTGGGGCGTATACATAATTTAAAATGCGGAAAATAAAATCCTAATTAAACTATTACATCCCATATACAATTACATTATTGAAAATAAATAAAGAGAAGAATCGTCAATCGGACAACTGTGGAAAAATAAGAAATCTAAAATATGATGAAATCAAATAAGAGAAAATGTTAGAAAAATGCAAATTTTAAATTGAAAAAATATGACATGCTGAAATAAGATAAATATATTAAAATAATTTTTGGGATTTTTAAATGCATTTAATAATTAAAATGAATTTACAATGATTTAAATGCAAAATTATAAATAAAATAAATATGCATGCAAAATATATTTTTAATTTATTAAATTAAATAAAGATTTTCAGAAAATAAATGTAAAAAGAAAATATTTTTTGGTAATTTTTAATGCAGAATAAAATTATGAAAGAAATTAAAATAATGCAAAAATATTAAAATATGAAAATATGAAAAAAGTTGAGTTTTGGAAAAAAAAAGAAACCGGTCCTCGATGAGGATCGAACTCGAGACATGTGAGAGCATCTACCAACAGTACACGCCTTTACCACTACGCCACGTGTGCTTTGTCGCTAAACGGATCGGTAAACAAAGATGTGTGTCGCCTCTCCAATCGCACAAGCTTCATCGTCCCCGATTTGAATATTTGAAGCTAGCGCCGCTGTTATTCGACGCTATGTCCCTGGCAATCAAAAAACCAAACATAATATAAATATTCTAAGGCCATGGTTCGATTCCTCGTGCCATTCCGAATTCAATGGTATAGGTCCCATGGTCCAATTTTTAAACAAAACCCTAAATCGTGTTACAAACCCTAAGGTGGCATATCGAGCCCAGGCCATGGAAATGCAATCAAACCACCCGTAATGTTTGCAAACTTATCATAATCATAAAAACAACAACAAATCATGTTAATAATGCATGATGAAATCGATTTAAAATTTTCAAGAACAAACCAAATTTGATTTTCCGACTCGATGTTTTTTGATAATGAAGGTCCTGAATGCTTCCAGGATGTCAAGGAATGATTGGATCCTCAAACGATTGAAAACGAGCCGAACAAGGATTGCAAGTTGCTTCAAGAACACGGTTTTTGGCTTTTAGGTTGGGTTTCTCGAGCAATTTTTCGTTCTTCTTGATTGGTATGCATCGTATAATACTGGATGATTTGGATCATTATTAAAGAATCAATCACCATTCAATGATAATCAAATTTGATTTTTTCATGAAAATCAAATCAAAACTTGATCAATTCCAATCCAATCTTGCCTTTTTGATCCAATTTCAAATTGCCGGTTTTTAATGAATTGTTGATCTTAAGAAAGAATAAAATCAATCTTTCAATTAATTTTGATTTTATATTTATTTTAAATTTAATTTATTTAAATGAATAAATTCAAAATTAAATAGAAAATAAATCAAAAATTCATGGCATTGGGCTTGGATATTCTAATTGTATGAGGAACAAGTTTGGATGAAGAAAAAGGCCCATTTGCAAAAAATTTGATTTTAGAAGTATCTCTCTTGTGCATTCTTTCAAAATTGCCCAACTTGTGAATGGTGTATCTTGCTCAATTTTCCACATTTTTGAGTGTTCTTGGACTTTTGGAAAGCTCTAAGAGTCCTCTAACCAACCCTTTGGTCTCATCTCATTGGAGTTACCATGCTCAATATATCTTCAAACAAAAAGTTGACTTTTGTTGACTTTGAAAATGACCTGAATGTTTTGAGCTATACCTCTCAAATGAAGCATTTTGGACATTCTTGTGAGACATGAAGTGTAGAGAATTGAATTTCCTTCAAAACAAGAGGTGGTGGAAAATTTCGAGAAAGTATGAGAAAGTTATGATCACCAAAGTTCGCTTGACTTTTCACCTAGAAACCCTAATTTAGAAAGTTTGACTTTTGAGCAAATCTTGAGTTTTCTTGATGAATCATGATCAACCCTTGATCAAATGATGAATGTAACTTCAAAATGAGGATGTTGACCAAAATTATGAAGTTTGATCAGATGTTGACCACAATTGACTTTTTGTCCAATACAACCGATTTTCAACCATCCGAGCAATTGTCTGAGGAAACTTGACTCATGAGGCTTGAAACTTGACATGGAGAATCTTTGAAGCATATGAGGAGGCATGAAGACCATTGGAGATGTTGGAAATCCATCTTGATGAGAGATACCAAACCCTAGTTTGGGTTGATTGTCTAGAGAGAGTTTGTCCGATCAACTCTCGAGGAACCTTGAGTTGGATGTATGAAATCTCGAGAAGATGGAGGGCAAATTTTGGGTATGACAGCTGCCCTGCTCAATCTTCTTGTATGGAGGGTTAGATTGACACTTGTCTTTCGTGACCGGAGGTAGAAGATGATTGAACACCGAGTACACCCGAAAATTTGCACTCGCACTGGTCGATGATGCGGAATGGGCTACAGATGCCATTCGGAAGGGGCCGGGGAACAGTCGCACGCTAGACCGATATCGGAGGATTGCTGGAAAGGGAGAGCCGCACGCTAGGCTCAGAGATGCTTGGGATATACGGAGATGGGCTTAAGATGCCATCCGAGGAGTCGACGTTAGACTTCGTGTTCATTTTGAATGAAGTTATTCTGATTTTAACCATATGCAGATTCGAAAGTGGAAATGTTGATAAGTAGTCGGAGATGGGCTTAAGATGCCATCCAAGGCAATCGAAGTGACGCTAGACTCGTAGTTGCCGCTGATAATAAGGAACGTAATAAATCTTCGCCGGGACACTGAGGGATAGTAGTTGGCAAAATGTATGCTTCCCGCTGTGCAGCATCGTGTTGATCCATTGCCTCATATCGGAGGATAACTGCAGGTCTTTGATAGTTTTCCGCCGGTTCGGGCTTAATCCTCGACCGTCGGAGGACAACCAAGGGCGGTCTTTCAGATAGTTTTCCCCGATTCGGGCTTAATCCTCGACCGTCGCTTGAGGACAACCGGGCGCTTTCATAGTTTTCCCCACGTTCGGGCTTAATCCCGGCTTGTCGTCAAGGATCATAACTGCTGGAGAAAACAAGAGAAACTTTGATAGAATATTGTTAGTTTTATGCAAAGTATGATGCATGACAAGGTATATGAATGACATATGCATGAATTATGACTTTATGAGAAATGTATGAATGATAGATGTTGTGGTATTTCAAAACATATCCATCTTGAAGAAGATGCGGATGTTCCGCTTGAAGATTTCGACTCGCTGGGAATTGAGTAGTGAGAACCCCGCTTAGGAGAAGAAAGATATCCGATTCCTCCGATGCACTATCACGACCAAGTCTTGCCTAGATATTGTTGAGGAAGGTAGAGATTTGAGAAGCTCGTTGGAGATCTCACATATAGACCCCGCCGAGGAGAATCCGGGAGGCGATCCGCTGGGGACCTTGTATGTAGATCCCGCCGAGGAAATTTAGGAGGCGCCCACTGGGATTCCGAGTGTAGATCTCACCGAGAGCATTTGATAGTTGCCGGAACCTCCGAAGAGTCCGCTAATCTTCTGGGAATGAAGATGTAGTTTCTCCGATGCACTATCTCGACCAAGTTTCGGTCCGATACCGGGGAAAAAGGAAAGGATCGAGATATCCGCTGGGGATAAATACTTGACCGGGGTGAAGTGTTACTGAGACCGATGTAACTTGCTTAGTCGAGTGGAATCGCTCTGTGGATTCCCTTTACTCTGCTGGGAAATTGTGTTGTGAGTGACACTTTGTGATGCATCCTGGGAATGCTTTGGTGACTTTCGTCATCATCCCACCCTCGAGCCCGTAGTAAGTACTTTTGTATGTTCACTTTTCGTATGTCAGATAGATTCTTATTGTCAAATGCGATAATCATTCAAAGCAAACGTTGGACTTATTGCAAACAACAACGTAAATTGTAAAGAGAAAGAAACTGTATTTATTTGAAATGTGGCGATGGCCAAGTAGTTTGTACACAAGAAAGGTAAAAGCTATGGAAACAATCTCGTTAAGTTCCAACTATGCTAGTACTCATATATTTCAACTATCTCATCTCCTTGCCGCAGAGAAAGTGAGACTGATCTTCGCCATTTGAATCTTGAATGCCGATAGTAGTCCGAAGGTGTGATCCGAAGAGACATAGTCGTACGCTTAAATCCCTAACTTTGCCTAGACCGCCTTTCGGTTTTCACCACCGGATACCCTTTTTGCCCAAGCCGCCTCGTGTTTTCGACTTGCCGGTGTACATGTTTTGTATATATCCTTTATTTTTGCCCGAACCTTTGGTTCGCCAGATGCCCTTATTTTTGCCTAGGCTACCGACCTAGCGGGTCTCTTTATGCGTAGTATTTTTGACTATGTCTCGCTCATGTGGTGGAAGTCTTCACCATCCATGGTGCTAAGTATCATAGTCTACCGAAAATATTTCTTGACTACAAATGGTCCCTCAGGTGGGAGTCCATTTTCCCCTCGATCACCTTGTGGAAGAATGATGCGCTGACTACTAGATCACCGACTTGGTAGACTCTGTTTGACCTTCTTGTTAAATGCTCCGATCATTCGCTTTCGATAACTGTCCATGGCGATGGACGCGAGTCGCTTCTCATCAATCAAGTTAACCGTCAAGGAAGTCTCGACCCAATCGCCTTCGCCAACTCTCGCCTCCCGAGGACTCGTTGAGGGTATCCAACTCGATGGGTAAGACGCCCATACCGTATACGAGAGAGGGGTTGCCCCTGATGTTCGTGCAGAAGTGCGATAACCATGAAGAGCAAATGGTAACATCTCATGCCAATCTTTGTAAGTCACCGCATCTTCTCAGATAATCTTCTTAATGTTCTTGTTGGCGGCTTCCACGCTATTCATCTTAGGCCGATATGGAGAGAATTGTGATGCTTGATCTTGAACTATGCGTAGTTCGTGATCATCTTGTTGTTGAGATTGGAACCGTTATCTGATAATCCTTTCGAGTGCCATACCGATGATAAGATTATGCTTGATGAATCGAGCCACAACATTCTTGGTAATGATGCAACGAGGTCGCTTCACCCACTTGGTGAAATAATCAATTGCCACAAGGATGAAACGATGTCCATTGAAGTCAGGCTTGATTTCTCCAATCATGTCAATGCCCCACATTGCAAAAGGCCAAGGAGAAGTTAAAACATCTGAGGTACCGAGGTACGTGTACTTTGTCGGCATAACCGCATTTGTGACAAGATCGAGCATACGGTGACAATCGCCCATGGTGGACCAATAGTAACCTGTTCTCAAAATCTTCTTAGCCATGGTGTGTCCACCGAGTGGGTACCAAATGCGCCTTCGTAACTCTTCCATGATACGCATTGCTGTTTTCTCGGTCACACAATGGAGTAAGCACAAGTCGTGGTTGCGCTTGTATAAGATGTCGTGTCGAGGAAGAATTTGGATGCAAATCTTCTCATGAACTTTTATCATTAATGATGCCCTCTGGATATTCCCGAGTCTCAAGATACCTCTTCACATCATAGTACCAAGGTTTCTCTTCCGTATCAAGCTCATAACAATATGCCTGTTCGTCAAACTTCTCAATGATGATCCGGGAGCCCGTTGTCCCATCTAACCTTGAACATAGATGACATAGTAGCAATGCGCTCCGCCAACCGATTCTCGTGGAATATGATCAAAAGTAATCTTCAAGTAGGGGATCAAACTGTAACATGCTCTCGATACGAATGAGATTCGATGCTTCGTATCCCACTCGCCTTTATCGACCGATCACCAAAGCCGAGTCTCCATACACTTGCAAGAACTTGATTCTTAAGTCAAAGCAACTTTAAGACCCATGATGCACGTCAGATTCGCCATGTTGTTAGTGCAATCGAAACATAATCGCGGTGAAAGGCGTGTGTCCGCGTAGGGATATAATGATGGCGCCAATGCCATTGCATGCGTTGAGGCTCATCAAGACCATGGTCCATCGATCCTTGTTCGTGTCCTTCGTCCGGCCTCGGTTCTTCAACAGAATTAACAAAACATCCTCATCTCGAAATTGAACGCATAGACCGATAGTCATCTACGGCTTGATGAGCCAAATGATCGGCTACTACACTTCCTTTGATTGCTTCGAGAAGTGTACCGATGTCATATTCGTCAACATCATTTGCCATCTTGCTATTCTTCCCGAGAGAGATGGTTTCTCAAATATGTATTTTATCGATCCATCTTGGAAATCAACAAGGTAGTGTGAGTCAACATATACGCCTTAGTCACAGCAGCCAAGCCAGCGTTGCAAGTTTTCTAGCCTGTGAGTATCTTGTTTCACGTAAACTTTTGCTAAGGTAGTATATTGCATGCTTTTTCGACTGCACTGCCATGTTGCCCCAACACACACCCCATTGAGTTCTCTAATCGCCAAGTACATGATAAGAGGTCTTCCTTCTCAATGCATCGTGGATAGGAGGATTTAGGTACCCTTGATTTTGTCAAAAGCGATCCGCAATCGCTGCTCCATTCCACTACTTGATCTTTCTTAAGTAACTTGAAGATTGGCTCACAAGTAGCGCTAGTGCAATGAATCGCAATGTAATTTAATCGGCCCAAGAAACCTCCGACTTCCTTCCTGCAAGGGAGTCGGCATCTCTTGAATAGCTTTAACCTTGGCTGGTCAACCTCAATACCTTTTATCGACAACAAACCCTAGGAGTTTTCCGGATCCGACTCCGGTGCACTTGTTAGATTAACTCCTATACTTCAACATCAAATAGTTTCTACAAATGATCAAGATGTTCTTCTTCACCGATCGAGCTATCATGTCGCCGACGAGACCTCTATCTCGTGATGAATCATGTCATGAAACAATGTCACCATAGCGCGATAAGTGGCGCCTGTTTCAATCGAACAAGGCATAACCTTGTAGCGTAGTGCCCCATTGTGTAACAAAAGTAGTTTCTCCATGTCTTCGGGAGCCATTTTGATCCGATTGTAATCGAGAAACCATCCATGAAGGAGAAAACCTCAGGCCGAGCGGTGTTGTCAACCGTAACATCAATATGAGGAAGTGGGAAATCGCTCTTCTGACTTGCTTTGTTCAGATCTCCGTAATCCACACACATTCGCATTTTTCCATCCTTCTTGGCACAGCACCACATTTGCAACCCATCGATAAGAGGTGACAACTAAGAAACCCGCATTGAACTGCTTTATAACTTCGCTGATTTTCTCTCGACATCTCAGACGCATACGACGAACCTTCTGCTTTCACCGAGAAAACCTCTTTGTTGGCAATCGGTGTACCACAATATCAATGTCCAAACCGCATGTCTTCGTGACCAAGCAAAACCTCAATATAGTCTCGTAGCATCCTGACCAACCTTTCTTTAACACTGCTCAAGACCCGCCTCCTATTTGATCTCTTTTCTGCCTCGCAAGACTCAAATTCACAACCTCAACTTGCTTTCGTGTGGTGATAACTCGCTTCTTCTTGTCGTAGCACCGGGCAAGTTCTCCGCACTTCACAATCTTCCTCACTTTCGCCTTCGGCTTGGTAGATCGGATTATCAAAGTCATATTTAGCACCAGCATAGTCATATTAACTAGATTCGAGTGATTCTGCAGTTGTATCGTGGGTGTGTAAGAAACACATAGCTGAAGGGGTGATAAAGTAAAGAAAGAAAACAAACAATTGAATGCAAAAGTCCAAATAATTTATTGAATGAAAATACGCAAACGATGTGATAATAACCCGCGAACGAGCCATGATGCCCGGCAAGGCACTAGGCTTTCAAAGTTTATTGTTCAAAACATAAAGAAATACGAAAATCAAAACAAAACAAGAGCAATTACTCCCGACTAAAGGAGATTGGTATGACGCCTCGCCTTCCAATTGTCGAGCCCATGATCGAGTCGAAGATCCACTTGCCGATGTCGAAGCCGTTGTCGTTGTCTTCTATAGCATGGATTCCACCCATGCGAAAGGAAGTTGGCAAGCACGTCATGGCGCATCATCATCCCGACCTTGATGGTGAAGCCTAAACCGCCTTGTCAAATTTGAAAGGAAGATCGTGGAGCGACCCCAAACAAGATCGCTTCCTTGTTCAACAGCTGAGCATCTTCATGAGGCCATCCTAGGCGGACTTGTGTAGTTTCAGAGTGACAGGAGAGTCAACAGCATGACTCGGGTATTGTTTCAAAAGCTTGACAGAGTCTCAAGAATTCTCCTTCCATCTCGAGGTATCGGAATGATTGAGATGACCGACCATATACTCTTCTTCACCACATACCGTGACAACCTTCCCTTTCACCGGTACTTCAGCTCGATGCAAGGTGAGGTACCGCCCCATGTATCCAAGGGCGCCCGAGTAGGCAAGAGTAAGGGACGGATGTCCATGACAAAGAAAGTAGAGTCAAAAGTCCGGAACCGACTTTACAGAAGAGTGAGCTCTCCAAGCATCGTCGCTAGAACCATCAAAAGCTCACAATTATGTCACTGGTCTCGTAACCAACCCTTCGACATCAAGTCGATCAAAAGCGCTTCGTAAGATATTCGAGTGTAACCGTGATCAACCAAAACATGAGACAGGTAACGCCTTGCATTCAATGTAGATGTGCAAGGCTTTGTTGTGTTTCTTTCCTAAGGAGTCAAATCAAGATCGAGAAGCCTAGGCCGTTGTTGGCAGCCGCTAGCAATACAAACTTCGAATTGGGTGGTAGTGTCTTCATGCACATGAGCATTCTTCGAAACTTCACCAAGGCATTAGCATGAGCCTCGAGCACAAGAGCAGAGCAAGCATGGAGATTTGGACGGAGTCTCGTCTCAATTGTTCCACAACATTGTAGTCACTCTTCTTGATAATCTTCGTAATTTCCTCCATTTCTTGTTTGGAGATGTCTTCAGAACTTCCTTGGTACTTCGTCGAGTGTGATGAGTCACGTTCTTTCCTCTAGCTTGGGGAATGGGTTGAACACCGGAATGCGAGCCTGAGTCGCAGGTCTTTGGAGGAGAGATATCGAGAATACTTCCTGCTCTCGTCACCTTACTTGATCCGTGATGTTGTCAATGTCGTGAATGGTAGCTTCAATTGTAAGATCTTCAATGGTCGAGGGTCTTGCTTGACGCCATGATAGTAAACATCACCCATAATTCCAAGGAATAGCTTTATCGAGGAATATGGAACCGGTCTGGGAAGTGATAATGAGAGGTGCCACCTCAGGCACGGATCGCAGAGGAAATCCTTATAGTGTTAACATCAAGATAGTCTTCGGGAAATCGTCACCCCATCCGTTGCCTTTAACATCTTCAATAGGAATCTTGTAGCCAGAATGTACTTCACCATGTAATCATACTTTCCACTTGGCTGCCCCAAGGTATCCCACACAGATGGTACAGTTTCGTCGCATTGTCAATCTTCAACTTAGACATTTCTTCACACAGCTTCGATGGTGGTTTCGTAAATAGTATCTCACGTTATCCATCATGCAATCGAACACGCCTCTCAACCAAGCACAACCATCCGCGATGGGCACCAACGACAATTTCAGGCATCCCTGGTTGACACCGCTTGCAACAAATTCTTCTTAACAATCATCGAGGAATGGTCAAGTCATCTATGTTGAAAACATAAGTATCACCACCAACAAGATTGGAACTTTGTCATGATTAGGCATAGGCGCTGATCACATTCGAGTCTCAACAGAGGTCAAACTCAATCTTCTTAGATTCAATCATATCTTGAATTTTGTTCTTCGTGAGCCCAACAATCATCAGATTATGTCCCTGCTATTGGAATGGTAAGCATACTTAGCATTAGGATTGTACTCGAGAGGAGTGTTGACATTCTGAGAGGATCCTCAAGGTAATCACTCGCTTTCAACATGTGTTGCAAGGCTTCATGACAATGGCATGTTGATCTTCGTAAACTGCCTCGTGGCGCATTTGGCTACGCCGCGTTGTCTCGCTGGGTTGGCCGATGTAGGATCGAGATCACGAACGCCTCACGATTGAGCACGGTCGGTCTTGGCTCGGCTTTTCTCGACCATACACAAGATTAGCTTCTTTCTTAGCACCAAAAGATCTCTTTCAAAGATTGAAGATGTCTCTACCGAACCTTCCATTCTTGATACCAATTTCAATACGCTCCGTCAATATCGGTGAATCCGGGTCAAGAGTTTCCAATCGATGATTGAAGAATGGGCCCGCAATGTTCCCATAAACATATCAACCAATTCCTATTGGACAAGGGTGGTTGAACTCACCGCTAGATCTCTCCACTCGAGCATACTCCTTGAACTCTCATCACGACCCATAGACATGCTTTGTAGTTGCATGCGAGTGGGTGTCAATTCAAGATTGTACTATATCGTCTCAGAGAAAGCATCACCAAGTCACCCAAGTACGGATACGGTCATTCTCTAGTCGATAATACCACTCCAATCGAGTTCGGACAAACTCTCTTGAAAATAATGCATCCACAACTTCTCATCATCGTGGGATTGATCTTTGGACATAGGATTTCAAATGCGTTAGGGCAAGACATGCCATCATACTTAGCAAAAATAGGAACTTTGAACTGGGAGGAATCACAACACTGGACTAGACTCGATCATCAAATTCAGCCCGACATCTTCAAGTTTTCCACAAAGATTCGACGATCCTCAAGTTGCTTGTACTTGTCATCTTCATTAGAGTATTGGCCATCATCATAGTTCTTCTCAAGCTCAGGCTGACTGCCTTCATCACCCTTGTTACTTTCCTCAGTATGGACACTTCCTTCAGAGAGCTCAATACGGCTAACCACCTTAGGACCACCTTTGTAGCGTCTGCCCATGTTGAGAAGACCAACAACCTTCTTCTTCTTGTTGATGAGCTTCTTCAAATCTTCTTGGCCTTGGACCAAACTGGTGAACATCTGCTGAAACTGAGCATTCTGAGCTTGGAGATCTTTGACAGACTGTTCAAGAGCCATTTCTGCTAAAATAAATAGCGAGCAAATGAGAAAACCAATCTCCAATGTACCTGTGATGTAAATTTATGCTATGCTATGCAATGTTTATGCGAATGTAATGCAATGTTTTCAAGGACCTAAGAGATTTAAATTTGTTAAACAAACAATGAGCAAACATTTATTAGTACTTTTTCATTATTCTTTTTCTTTTTAAGTACAAAAGATAGTTCAAAACAATAAAAGAAAACATAAACATCCTAAAGCTCTAAGTCTCCCATGGGCGCTTCCTCTTGGTGCCGATGTAGGCATTGATGCTTCGCTCCTCATGAAGTAGCTTGGTCAACTCTAGCACTTTCTTCTCGCTGCATAGCATCGAGCTTCAAAGGTATCCCTTTCTTCTTTAGTGAATCCAGATCTCTTCAAGTCTTCAAAATCGTGAGGCATGTCGTGATGGAGAACAAGATAGGTACGCCACCTATAGCAACAGTTCCATAATTACCGGTAGAACAAAGTGAATGGCATCATGAGGTTTTGAGCTCGAGCTCGCACCCATTTGAGGTAAGGTTCCCAAGGAATGGAGTTCGGGTGTCCCAAAGTCTTGGTATCACTTCTTTACCATGCCCCAAGCGTATAAACCTTCGCTTTAATTCGAGATCATGATTGTAATCGAACACAATATCTTGGAGAAGCATATCATGTGGACCATCTCTTCTGCAAAACCAAACCGACGTAGAGCTAGAGAAGGGTTAAGTAATACCTCCCTTATACCAAGGAGTGGTACATTAGGGAATTCTCCACAACGCCAATGAATGTGAAGTCCTTTTGAGAGAAAAGATTCCAACGGATATCCGAATGAGAGAGTGACATCAATCTTTGAGACCATCTCAACCTTTGTTCTTCTTCAAACTGATGGAGGAAGGTGCAAATAAACCACCTTGAAAGTAACGGTATACAACACATGAGAGTTCCTTGTCTTTAGTAGTACGAGTGTGGAGAGAATGTGAATATCTCCAAGTAAAGTAGGCACTGGATTGCGGGTAAGGAACAACTTGATGGCATTGATATCTATGAATTGATCCGAGTTAGAAATAGAACCAAACCATAAATTAATAAGGCCACAATGTTTTCAAATGCATGGAAACTCATAACTTTGAGGAATTCTCGCTTTCTTGATTAAGAACTTGAAAGTAAACCCTTAACTCCGCTTCTAGTTTCCCAATTGGCTTCAATATCCGAACGCTTAAGATGTAAGGTCGATGTAATGTCTTCGCATTTAGGAACCTTTTCTAAACCGTGAATGGCATTTGGTCAAGAATAGGTACCCAAGTAGCTTAGAGAACTCTTCCAAGGTAGGAACCAATCGATAATCTGGAAATGTGAAGCAATGGTGTTTGGATCAAAGAACCGGAATAGGACATGCATCATATCTTCTTCAAAACCGGAGATAACCAAATCAAGTAGATAACCATGTCTTTGATGAACGAGCATGGTCGGAATTTCAAACCAAATCTTTGAGTCGAGAAGGGATACCCATGAAGTTAATTCGGATAGTCTTTCTAGAAGCCATAATCCCTACAAAACAGAGCAAATATAAACTAGGTCCTTGAAATAGTTAGAAATGATATGCAATGCGAATGATGTCATGATGTCATGTTTAGCACACACAAACAATTCACACAATGAGCCTAGGTTTAAGGTCATGAGGTATAGGTGATTACCCTACCAAAAGTTTGAGTTGGTTCATCCCGCCCCATAATAGTAACCGGTTCTAGGAATCACATTACATATCTTTCTCGAGGCGCTTATTTCAATACGACGCCAAGTGGTCGATCGAAATGTCCCAAAAGTCTAATCTCAATGAGCGTAGCATCGAGTATCAACCAACCCGTCTACACCAAAGTCGGCCATCTCACTACCTTCTAATGGCTAAGATGGGTCAATTAAGGTTCTAAAAGTTTAGTTAGCGCTGATGACACCACGCAAGCCAAATACTATCTTCAACTTGGGAATGAAGAGTATCGGACAACCAAAGTATCACGCTAACGTAGCCATCATGTTGACCGCTTAGTTATACGCTAGCGGTCGATGATCTAATGCTACTTACCTAAAAGGAAACCCGATCCGTGTAGGATCCCCAACAATATAATACCCAAGCAACCCTTAAAGATAAAGCATACAAGTCAAACAAAAAGCAATAAAAGTTATCTAGAAATCCCTAAGGCAACCTCTTTAGGTGAATCCTCAGCAGAGTCGCCATCAATACGGAACCGACTTTGTAGGATTTTGTATCCAAATGTGCGGATAGCAAGAGTCGCCACCGACTTTTATTTTTATCCAATTAAGGGAAGGTAAAAGTAATAGAAAAAGACCTTCGTTAGATTCTCGAGTATGGAGAATGGTTATGAAAGGGAAGGTATTAGCACCCTTTCCATCCGTAGTTATCTACGGCTCTTAGTTGCTCTAGATCACTTTTTAAAATTGCTTTCGTGTTTGACAAAGATGTTTTGAAAAGGCATTTCGCTTTGACTTTGTAATGACTCATGTAGGAGTGTATACAAAGTGTTCGAAATGTTTTGTTTTGAAAAGAGTTTGAACTTTGAAAAGAGTGTGTGGTGAAAAGCATTTGATTTAGAGCAAGCAACTAAAAGACTTATTTACCCACTCGTAATTGGTCGTTGTGTACTTACGCTCCTTTAGAATAGCGCTAGTCATACCATTAGTTAGTAGGTAGCTCCATTCGCTGGATGTAAACGGACATTCAAGGGACATCTGATGGTCATGAAGGCAACTTGTAGGAAGTATCCTAGCACATTCGGGACTATCATCATTTTTCGTAGGCGACAATCGAGGTTCAAGATCATGTATTCGAGGCGACATCGTGGGTCTTATGATCTTTGTATCAAGGGACTATGATGATTTGTTTGAAGGCAACGGTGCTAGAATACCTCTACGTTCGAGGGACATGACCATTTGAAATCGAAAGGCATCGAGAGAGAATTACCCTAAGGGGTGCGTGTGTGAAAGAAGTGTGTTGATTTCAGATATTTTATCTTGAAGTTAGTGGGCTATTTCCAATTTTAGTCTTGCCATACACGCCTAATTACTAGCAATTTAAAGGGTGCGGAAATTAAAATGCGGAATGTAAAGTGCGGAAAGGTAAATCCTACGCTATTACATGGCTTTGGGGAAGATACATAATTTAAAATGCGGAAAATAAAATCCTAAATTAAACTATTACATCCCATATACAGTTACATTATTGAAAAATAAAATAAAGACGGAAGAATCGTCTGAATCGGATAAACCTGTGAAACAAACGAGAAATCGGAAAATATGATGAAATCGAAATAAGAGAAAGTGTTAGAAAAAATGTAAATTTTAAATTGGAAAAAATATGACATGCTGGAAATAATATAAATATACTAAAATAATTTTTTGGGATTTTTAAAATGCATTTTAGTAATTAAAAATGAATTTACAATGATTTAAATGTAAAATTACAAATAGAAATAAATATGCATGCAAAAACATATTTTTTAATTTATTAAATTAAATAAAGATTTTCAGAATATAAATGTGAAAAGAAAATATTTTTTGGTAATTTTTTAATGCAGAATAAAAATTATGAAAAGAAATTAAAACAATGCAAAAAATATTAAAATATGAAAAATATGAAAAAAGTTGAGTTTTGGAAAAAAAATGGTAAAACCGGTCCTGATGAGGATCGAACTCGAGACATGTGAGAGCATCTACCAACAGTACACGCCTTTACCACTACGCCATGTGTGCTTTGCTGTTTGAAATCCGGATCGAGTAAAACAAAGACAGGTGTCGTCTCCTGGCTTCCTCAACCGCGCGCGAAGCTTCATCGTCACCGATTTGAATATTTGAAGCTAGCGTCGGCTGTTATTCGACGCTATGTCCCTGGCTAATTCAAAAAATCAAGCAAACATAATATAAATAAGTTCTAAGGCCATGGTTCGATTCCTCAGGCCATTCCGAATTCAATGGTATAGGTCCCGTTGTCCAATTTTTCCTTTTAAACAAAACCCTAAATCGTGGTTACAAACCCTAGCTATGGCATATCGAGCTCCAGGCCATGGAAATGCAATCAAACCACCCAGAATGTTTGCAAACTTATCACTGATCATAAAAACAACAACAAATCGTGTTAATAATGCATGAATATGAGAAATCGATTTTAAAATTTTCAAGAACAAACCAAAAGCGGATTTTCTGATTCTGGATGTTTTTTGGCAATGTGAAGGTCTGGAATGCTTCCAGGGATGTCAAGGAACGTATTTGGATCCTCAAAACCAATTGAAACGAGCTGGGAACAAGGATTGCAAGTTGCTTCAAGAACTCGGTTTTTTGGCTTTTAGGTTAGGGTTTCTGGAGCAATTTTTTCGTCCTCTTATGATTGGTATGCATCAGGTATAAGTACTGGATGGATTTGGGATCATTATTGGCAAGAATCAATCACCATTCAATGATAATCAAATTTGATTTTTTTCATGAAAATCAAATTTTCAAAACTTGATCAATTCCAATCCAATCTTGCCTTTTGATCCAATTTCGAAATTGCTGGCTTTTAATGAATTGCTTGAGTCTTAAGAAAAGAATAAAATCAATCTTTCAATTAGTTTTGATTTTATAATTTATTTTAAAATTTAATTTGTATTTAAATGAATAAATTCAAAATTAAATAGAAAAATAAATCAAAAACTCATGGCATTGGGCTTGGATATTCCTAATTGTATGAGGAATAAGTTTGGGTGAAGAAAAAGCAAGCCCATTTGCAAAAAATTTGATTTTTAGAAGTATCTCTTTGTGCATTCTTTCAAAATCGCCCAACTTGTGAATGGTGTAACTTGCTCAATTTTCCACATTTTTAGTGTTCTTGGACTTTTGGAAAGCTCTAAGAGTCCTCTAACCCTTTTGGTCTCATCTCAATTGGAGTTACCATCAATATATCTTCAAAACAAAAAGTTGACTTTTGTTGACTTTGAAAATGACCTCAGAATGTTTCGAGGCATACCTCTCAAATGAAGCATTTTTGGACATTCTTGTGAGACATGAAGTTGTAGAGAATTGAATTTCCTTCAAAACAAGAGGTGGTGGAAAATTTTTGAGAAAGTATGAGAAAGTTATGATCAACAAAGTTCGCTTGACTTTTCACCTAGAAACCCTAATTTAGAAAGTTTGACTTTTGAGCAAATCTTGAGTTTTCTTGATGAATCATGATCAACCCTTCATCAAATGATGAATGTAACTTCAAAATGAGGATGTTGACCAAAAATTATGAAGTTTGACTGTATGTTGACCACAGTTGACTTTTTGCCCAATACAACTGATTTTCAACCATTTGAGCAATTGTCTGAGGAAACTTGACCTGTGAGGCTTGAAACTTGACATGGAGAATCTTTGAAGCATATGAGGAGGCATGAAGACCATTGGAGATGTTGGAAATCCATCTTGACTTGAGAGATACCAAACCCTAGTTTGGGTTGATTGTCTAGGAGAGAGTTTGTCTGATCAACTCTTGAGGAATCCTTGAGCATGGATGTATGAAATCTCTTGAGTAGATGGAGGGCAAATTTTGGGGTATGACAGACCAATAGTAACCTGTTCTCAAAATCTTCTTAGCCATCGTATGACCACTGGAGTGGGTACCAAATGCGCCTTCGTGTAACTCTTCCATGATATGTTCTACCGCTCGGTCTACATAGTGGAGTAAGCACAAATCGTGATTGCGCTTGTATAGGATGCCATTGCTGAGGAAGAATTTGGATGCAAATCTTCTCAAGAATTTCTTATCGTTAACAGATGCCCCCGCGGGATATTCTTGAGTCTCAAGATACCACTTCACGTCGTAGTACCAAGGTTTCCCTTCTGTATCAAGCTCATGACAATATGCTGGTTCGTCGAACTTCTCAATGATGATCTGGGGAGCCTCGTTGTCCCATCTAACCTTGAACATAGATGACATAGTAGCTAACGCGTCTGCCAACTGATTCTCTTGTCGTGGAATGTGATTGAAAGTGATCTCTTCAAGTAGGGATCAAACTCGTAACATGCTCGATATGGAATGAGATTCGATGCTTCATATCCCACTCGCCTTTAATCGACCGATCACTAAAGTCGAGTCTCCGGCACTTGTAAGAACTTGATTCTTAAGTCAATATCGCCTTTGATACCCATGATGCACGCTTCAGATTCCGCCATGTTGTTGGTACAACCAAACATAATCGGGCGGTGAAAGGCGGTGTCCTCAGGAGATGTAATGATGGCGCCAATGCCATTGCCAAGTGTTGAGGCTCCATCAAAGACCATAGTCCATCGGATCCTTGTTCGTGTCCTTCGTCCGGGCTCGGTTCTTCGTAATTTGTAACTAGTAAAACATCTTCATCTGAAACCGAATCGCATAGATCGATAGTCATCTACGCTGATGAGCCAAATGATCGGCCATTACACTTCCTTTGATTGCTTTCTCGAGAAGTGTACCGATGTCGATTCGGTCAAGATCATTTGCCATCTTGCTATTCTTCCGAGAGAGCTGGTTTCTCAAATATGTATTTATCGGATCCATTGGAAATCGCAAGGTAGTGTGAGTCAACATATACTGCCTTTGTCGAGCGCCTGTTAAAGCGCCGCAAGTTTTCTCGAGTGTGAGTATCTTGTTTCACATCGGTAAACTTTTGCTAAGGTAGTATATTGCATGCTCTTTTTCGACTGCATCCATGTTGCCCCAACACACCCCATTGAGTTCTCTAGCACCGCCGGTACATGATGAGGTCTTCCTTCTACGGGCACGATCGATGGAGGATCAAGGTACTCCTTGATTTTTCAAAAGCGATCCGGCAATCGTCGCTCCATTCCACTACTTGATTTTTCTTAAGTAACTTGAAGATTGGCTCACAAGTAGCGCTTAGGTGTGCAATGAATGCAATGTAATTCAATCGCCCAAGAAACCTCGACTTCCTTCTCGTGTGGGAGTCGGCATATCTTGAATAGCTTTAACCTTCGGGATCAACTTCAATACCTTTTCCACCGACAACAAACCCTAGGAGTTTTCCTGATCCGACTCCAAAGGAGCACTTGTTAGATTAAGTCTCATCTGCATTTCTTCAACCTATCAAACAGTCAGAAATGATTAAGATGTTCTTCTTCATCGTGATCGAGCTATCATGTCGTCAACATAGACCTCTATTTCGTGATGAATCATGTCATGAAATAATGTCACCATAGCACCGATAAGTGGCGCCCGCTTTTAGTCCGAACGGCATAACCTTGTAGCGTAGTGCCCCATCGTAACAAAAGTAGTCTTTCCATGTCTTCGTGAGCCATTTTAATCGATTGTAACCGGAGAAACCATCCATGAAAGAGAGAACCTTATGCCGAGCGGTGTTGTCAACCGTAACATCAATATGAGGAAGTGGAAAATCGTTTTCTGACTTGCTTTGTTCGATCTCTCAGAATCCACACATTCGTACTTGCCATCCTTCTTAGGTACGGGTACCACGCTTGCAACCCATCGTGGATAGGAAGTAATAAGAAACCGGCGTTGAACGCTTTATAACTTCAACTTTGATTTTCTCTCGACATCTCGTGACGATGCGATTTAACCTTCTGCTTCACCGAGAAAACCTCTTTGTCTCAATCGTGTACCACAATATCAATGTCCAAACCCAGCATGTCTTCGTATGACCAAGCAAAACCTCAATATAGTTTCGTAGCATCTGAACCAACCTTTCTTTAACATGCTCTCAAGACCCGCTCCTATCTTGATCTCTTTTCTGCCTTCGTTAGTACCCAAATTCACAACCTCAACTTGCTCTTCATGTGGTCAGTATAACTCGATCTTCTTGCAGCCGACAGTTCTCCTCGTACTGCAATCCTCCTCACCTTCGCCTTCGCTTGGTAGATCGGATTATCGAGTCATATTTAGCAATAGCATAGTTGTTATCAACTAGATTCGAGTGATTCTCGCAGTTGTATCACGTGGTGTGTAAGAAACACATAGCTTTTTGAAGGGTGATAAAGTAAAAGAAAGAAAACAACGATTGAATGCAAAAGTCCAATGATTTTATTGAATGAAAATATGCAAATGATGATAAGAACCCTCACAAACGAGTCATGATGCCTCGGCAAGGCACTAGGCTTTAGAGTTCATTGTTCAAAACATAGAAAATACGAAAAGCAAAACAAAACAAGAGCAATTACTCCGCCTAAAGGAGATTGGTATGACGCTCCGCCTTCCAATTGTCGAGTCTTGTCCGTGTTGGGAAGATCCACTTGCCGATGTCAAGTCGTAGTCGCCGCCTTCTATAGCATGGATTCCACTGACCGATGCGAAGTTGGCCGCACGCTCATGCGCGTATCATCTTCCCGACGATGGTGAAGCCTAAACCGCCTTGTCAAATTTGAAAGGAAGATCGTGGAGTTGTCCCCAAATAGTACTACCTTCTTCATCAGCTGAGCATCCTTCAACGATGCCATCTAGGCGGAGCTTGTGTAACTTCAGAGGACAGGAGAGTCAACAAGCATGACTCGGGTATTGTTTCAAAAGCTTGACAGGAGTCTCAAGAATTCTCCTTCCATCTCGAGGTATCGGAATGATCGTAGATGATCGACCATACTCCTCTTCACCACACACCGTAACAACCTTCCCTTTCACCGGCTTCAGCCTCGATGTGTAGGTAGAGGTACCGCCCATGTATCCAAGGGCCCAAGTAGGTAAGAGTAGTCGGACGGATGTCCATGACAAAGAAAGTGGAATCAAAAGTCTGGGAACCGACTTTAATAAGTGCGAGTGAGCTCTCCATCGTCGCTTGAACCATCAAAAGCTCTCACAATAATGTCACCGGGTCTCGAACCAACCCTTCGACATCAAGCCGATCAAAAGCGCTTTTGGTAGGATTTAGAGCGAACCGTATCCACCAAAACATGAGATAGTGTAGTGCCCTTGCATTCAAGAGATGTGCAAGGCTTTGTTGTGTTTCCTTCCCAGAGTCAAATCAACATCGTAGAAGCCTAGGCCGTTGTTGGCAGCCGTGCTAGCAATACAAACTTCAAACTGGTCGGTGGTAGTGTCTTGAGGTACGTGAGCATTCTTCAGAAACTTCACCAAGGCGTTAGCATGAGCCTCGGAGCACAAGAGCAGAGCAAGCATAGAGATTTTGGACGGAGTCTGTCCCAACTGTCCCACAACATTGTAGTCACTTTTCTTGATAATCTCCAGAATTTCCTCCACTTTGTTTGAGGTGTCTCAAGAACTTCCTTGGTACCGTTGAGCAGGATGAGTCACTGGTTCCTTCCCCTCTAGCTTGGGGAATGGATTGAATAGCTGGAATGCGAGCTGGAGTCGCAGTGTCTTTTGGAGGAGAGATTTCTGGAGAGAATACTCTTCCGATTCGGGTCACCTTACTTGATCCGGTGATGTTGTCAATGTCAGGAATGGTAGCTTCAACTGTAAGATCTTCAATGGTCAGAGGGTCTTGCTTGACGCCATGATAGTAAACATCAGCTCCATAATTCCAAGGGATAGCCTTGTCAGAGGAATATGGAACTGGTCTGGAGAAGTGATGATGAGAGGTGCCACTCTAGGCACAGAATCAGCAGAGGAAATCCTTATGGTGTTAACATCAGCATAATCCTCTGGGAAATCGTCACCCCATCCGGTTACCTAAACATCTTCAATTGGAATCTTGTAGCTTTCAGGAACAGGTACTTCACCATGTAATCATACTTTCCGCTTGCCCCAAGGTATCCCACACGATGGTACAGCCATTCGCATTGCCAATCTTCAACTTAGACATTTCTTGCTTCCGCATGTGGTTTCGAAATAGTATCTCACGGTTGTCCATCATGCACCGAACTCGCCTTCTCAACCAAGGACAACCATCGTGATGGGCACCAACGACAATCCTCTGGGCATCCTGGTTGACACCGGTAGCAAATTCTTCAATAATATCAAAGGAATGGTCAAGTCATCTATGTTGAAAACATAAGTATCATCCCCAACAAGATTGGAACTCTTGTCATGATTAGGCATAGGCTGCTGATCACATTCGAGTCTCAACAGAGGGTCAAACTCAACTGCTTAGCTTCAATCATATCTTGAATTTTGTTCTTCGAGCCCAACAATCATCGACTATGTCCCGGCTATTGGAATGGTAAGCACACTTAGCATTAGGATTGTATCTGGAGAGGAAGTGTTGACATTCGAGGAGGATCCTCAAAGTAATCACCGCTTTCAACATGTGTTGCAAGGCTTGCAACAATGGCATGTTGATCAGAACTGCCTTCGCATGCATTCTCGTTACGCGTTGTCTCACCGAGGTTGCGCTGATGTAGGATTGAGATCAACCGCCCCACAGATTGAGCACGGTCGGTCTTGGCTCGGCTTTTCTGACCATACACAACATTAGCTTCTTTCTTACCACCAAAAGATCTCTTTGCAGCATTTGAAGATGTCTCTACTTGAATCTTCCCACTCTTGATACCGCTTTTAATATCATCAATATTAGCTCGGTGAATCAAGAGTTTCCAATCAGATGATTGAAGAAAGGGCCTGTCAGTGTTCCCATAAACATATCAACCAACTCCCTATTGGACAAGGGTGGCTGAACTCTGCCTGCTAGGTCTCTCCACTTCTGAGCATACTCCTTGAACTTCTCATCACGACCCATAGACATGTTTTGTAGTTGCATGCGAGTAGGTGTCAATTCAGTATTGTACTCATACTGTCTGTAGAAAGCATCTGCTAAGTCACTCCAAGTACGGATACGGTCATTCTCTAGCTGATAGTACCATTCCAATTGGGTTCCGGACAAACTCTCTTGAAAGTAGTGCATCCACAACTTTCGTCATCGTGTGGGATTGATCTTCCGAACATAGGACTTCAAATGCGCTTGGACAAGACATGCCATCATACTTAGCAAAAGTTGGAACTTTGAACTGGGAGGAATTACCACCTGTGGACAAGACTCGATCATCAAAATTCAGCCCGAACATCTTCAGGTTTTCCACAGCATTCAGACGGTCTTCAAGTTGCTTGTACTTGTCATCTTCATCAGAGGACTGGCTATAGTCAGAGCGATCCTCTCCCTCTTTCTTAGGCTCACGCCGGTCATCTTCATTACCCTTGACACTCCCTCATTCTTGACACTTCCTTTCGAGAGCTCTATCCGCTAACCCTTTAGGACCACCCTTGTAGCTCTCGCCCATGTTGAGAAGACCAACAACCTTCTTCTTCTGTTGATGAGCTTCTTCGATCTTCTTGGCCTTGGACCAAGCTAGTGAACATCTCGAAACCGAGCATTCGAGCTGGAGATTTTTGATGATCGCTCAAGAGCCATTTCGCTAAAATAGATAGCGAGCAAATGAGAAAACCAATCTTCAATGTACCTGTGATGCAATGTTATGCTATGATATGCAATGTTTATGCGAATGCAATGCAATGTTTTCAAGAACCTTAGAGATTTAAATTTGTTAAACAAGCAATGAACAAACATTTATTAGTTCTCTTTTTATTATTTTTCTTTTTAAGTACAAAAGATAGTTCAAAAACAATAAAAGAAAAACATATAAATCCGAGAGCTCTAAGTCTCCCATGGGCGCTTCCTCTTGATGTCGAGGTAGGCGTTGATGTTCCGCTCCTCGTGAAGTAGCTTTGTCAACTCTAGCACTTTCTTCTCACTTGCATAGCACTGAGCTTCAAAGGTATCCATCTCATCTTTAAGCTGAATCCAGGATCTCTTCAAGTCTTCAAAATCAGTAGGCATGTCAGGATGGAGAATAGTATAGGGTACGTCACCTATAGCAACTGGTTCTATAATTACTGGTAAAACAGGCGTGAATGGCATCATGAGGTTTTGAGCTCGAGCTCTCACCCATTTGAGGTAAGGTTCCCAAGGAATGATGTTTTGGTGCCCCAAAGTCTTGGTATCGGTCTTCTTTACCATGCCCCAAGCGTGTATGAACCTTCGTCGGTAATTCTGGAGATCGTGGTTGTAGTCGAACACAACCAAACTGACGTAGAGCTAGAGAAGGGTTGTAAGTAATACCTCCCCTTATACCAAGTAGTGGTACATTAGGGAATTCTCCACAACGCTCAATGAAGGTGAAATCCTTTTGAGAGAAAAGATTCCAACGGATATCTGAATGAGAGAGTGACATTAACCTTTGAGACCATCTCAAACTTTGTTCGTTCTTCAAAACCGATGGAGGAAGGTGCGAAATAAACCACCTGGAAAGTAACGGTATGCAACACATGAGAGTTCCTTAGTAGTACGAGTGTGGAGAGAATGCAGAATATCTCCAAGTAAAGTAGGCACAGGATTGCAGGTAAGAAACAACTTGATGGCGTTGACATCTATGAATTGATCTAAGTTAGGGAAAAGAACCAAACCATAGATTAGCAGGACCACAATGTCTTCAAATGCATGGAAACTCATAACTTTGAGGAATTCTCGGGCTTTCTTTATCAGGAACTTGGCAAGTAAACCCTTAACTCCACTTCTGGTTTCCCAATTGGCTTCAATGTCTGAGCGCTTAAGATGTAAGGCGGGTGCAATGTCTTCGTACCTAGGAACCTTTTCTAGATCGGTGAATGGCATTTGATCAAGAATAGGTATCCCAAGTAGCTTAGAGAACTCTTCCAAAGTAGGAACCAACTGATAATCTGGGAATGTAAAGCAATGGTGTTTCGGATCAAAGAACTGGAATAGGACATGCATCATATCTTCTTCAAAACCGGAGATAACCAAATCAAGTAGATAACAATGTCTTTTGATGAACTGAGCATGGTCGGGAATTTCTGAAACCAATTCTTTGAGCTGAGAAGGTATACCCATGAAGTTGATTCGGATAGTCTTTCTAGAGGCCATAATCCCTACAAAACAGAGCAAAGATAAATTCCTAGGTCCTTGAAATAGTTAGAAATGGTATGCAATGCAAATGATGTCATGATGTCATGTTTGGCACAAACAAGCAATTCACACAATGAGCCTAGGGTTAAGGCTTGCATGAGGTATAGGTGATTACCCCACCAAAAGTTTGAGTTAGTTCATCCTGTCCTATAATAGTAACCGGGTTCTAGGAATCTCACATCATTGATCTTTCTCGTAGGCGTTTATTTCAATACGACTACCAAGTGGTCGACCGAAAATATCCCAAAAGTCTGATCTCAATGAGTGTAGCATCGAGTATCAACCAACCTTAGTCTGCACCAAAGTCGGCCATCTCACTACCTTTTAATGGCCAAGATGGGTCAATTAAGGTTCTAAAAGTTTAGTTAGTTTTTGATGACACCACGCGGAAGCCAAATACTATCCTCAACTTGGAAATGAAGAGTATCAGGACATCCAAAGTGTCACACTAACGTAGCCATCATGTTGACCGTTTCGATATACGTCTAACAGTCGCGATGATTTATTGCCACTTACCTAAAAGGAAACCCGGATCCGGGTGTAGGATCCCCCACAAATATAATACCCAAGAAAACCCTTAAATATAAAGCAAGCAAGTCAAACAAAAAGCAATAAAGATGATCTAGAAATCCCTAAGGTATTCTCTCTTTAGGGTGTCTCCCCGGCAGAGTCGCCAGTTCTATAATACGGTGAACTGACTTTGTAGGTTTTTGTATCGCAAATGTGCGGATAGCAAGAGTCGCCACCGACTTTTATTTTTATCCAATTAAGGGAAGGTAAAAGTACAGAAAAAGACCTTCGTTAGATTCTGAGTAAGGGAGAAGGTTATGAAAAGGGAAGGTATTAGCACCCCTTTCCATCCGTAGTTATCTACGGGCTCTTAGTTGCTCTTAGATCACTTTAAAATTGTGCTTTCTGTGTTTGAAAAATGTTTTGAAAAGGGCATTTCGCTTTGACTTTGTAACGATTCATGT
Source organism: Vicia sativa (assembly GCA_021764765.1). Taxonomy (NCBI): domain Eukaryota; kingdom Viridiplantae; phylum Streptophyta; class Magnoliopsida; order Fabales; family Fabaceae; genus Vicia; species Vicia sativa. Next base: position 22,321,656 of record CM038794.1, on the reverse strand, counting down.
AGGAATGTATACAAAGTGTTTGGAAATGTTTCGTTTTTGAAAAGAGTTTGAATTTTGACAAAAGTGTGTTGTGTGAAAAGTATTTTGATAGAGAAAGCAACTAAAAGTCTTATTACCTACTCAGAATTGATCGTTTTTGTATTGTTTTAAGTTCCTTTAGAATAGTGCTATCCATACCATTAGTTGGTAGGTAACCCCATTCGTTGGATGTAAGCGGGACATTCGAAGGGACATCGTATGGTCATAGAAAGCAACTTGTAGGAAGTATCCTAGCACATTCGAAGGGACTATCATCATTTTTCGTAGGCGATAATCGAGGGTCAAGATCATGTATTCGTAGGCGACATCGTGGGTCTTATGATCTTTGTATCGAAGGGACTATGATGATTTGTTTTGGAGGCAACGGTGTGCTAGAATACCTCTACGTTCGAGGGACATGACCAATTGAATTCGTAAAGGCAACGAGAGAGAATTACCCTAAGGGGTGCATGTGTGAAAAGAGTGTGTTGATTCAGATATTTTATCTTGAAAATTAGTGAGCTACGTTGATTATTATCTTGCCATACACGCCTAGTTACTAGCAATTTATAGGGTGCGGAAATTAAAGTGCGGAAATATAAAGATGTGGAAAGATAGATGTCCTACGCTATTACATGGCTTTGGGGCAGATACATAATTTAAACTTTGCGGAAAATTAAAACCTAATTTAAACTATTACATCCCATGAACAGTTACATAATTGGAAAAAAGAAACGATAAAGAAAAAGAAACCGTCTGAAACGGAATAACCTGTGAAAAGATAAGAAAATCGGAAAATACGATGAAATTGAATAAGAGAAAAATATTAGTAAAAATGCAAATTTTTGAATGAGAAAAATATGACATGCTGGAAATAATGTAAATATGCTAAAATAATTTTTTGGGATTTTTTAGATGCAATTTAATAATTAAAAACTAATTAAAAGTGATTTTAATGCTCAATTATGAATAAAAATAAATATGCATGCAAAATGATATTTTTTAATTTTATAAATTAAATAAGTATTTTATGAAAATAAATGCAAAAGGAAAAAATATTTTGATGAGTTTTAATGCATGAGAAAAAATATTGAAAAGAAATTAAAATGCATGGAAAAATATTAAATAATAAGAAAATATGGAAAAAGTTTGCAAACTTGTAAAAATCAAATGTCATGGCCAGGGATCGAACTGGGGACATTCCTTTCACAAACCCACGCCTTTGCCATCTGATCTGGAACGCACGCGTGTCATTGAAACGGAACGGACAGATTACAAACACGCGTCGTGCCTTGGTTGCCTCGTTCTCGCGCCAAGCTTCATCGTCCCCGATTTGAATTTTTGAACAAACAGCGTCGGGCATTGCTCGACTCTATATCCCTGGAAAAACTGAAAATCAAGCATACATAATATAAATAACATCTAAAGGCATGGTTCGACTCTAGGCATCATTCCGAACGCATTGGTACTAGTCTCGTTGTCCAATTTTTCCATTTAAGCAAAGCCCTAAATCGAGCCCAGAAACCCTAGTTATGGTATATCACGATTCAAGCCATGGAAATGCAATCAAATAACCCAGATCGCTTGCAAACTTCGTTCTAATCACAAAAATAACAATGAAACATGTTAATAATGCATGAAAATTAAAACACGATTTTGGATTTTTCAAGAACAAACCAAACTCGGATTTTCTGATTCTGGATGAATTTGAGCAAAGTGAGGGTCTGGATCGATTCAAGAGGTACCAAGGAATGTGTTTTGATGCTTAGAATCAACTGAAACGATCCAAAACCAAGGCTGCATGTTTCTTGGGAGGCACGGTTTTTTTGAGCTTGGAATAGGGTTCTTGAGTCAAAATTTCTACCCCAATTTATGTGGTATGTATCATGTATATATAGTAGAAGGATTCAGAGTTGTTTTGGGAAAGATTTAATCAATGATCAATGCCAATCAAATTTGATTTTTGTACAAAATCAAATCTTCAAATTTTGATCAATTCTCAATCCAATCTTGCCATATCCATCAAATTTCGAAAATTGTTGGCTTTTAATGAGTTGATTGGATCCCAAGGAAGAAATAAAAATCAAGTTTGCAATTAATTTTGATTTTATACTCTATTTTTAAATTTAATTTGTATTTAAATGAATAAATTCCAAATTAAATAGAAAAATAGAATAAAAATTCGTGGCATTGGGCTTGGATATTCCTAATGGTGTGAGGAATAAGTTTGGATGAAGAAAAAGTAGGCCCATTTGCAAAGTTTTTTATTTTTAGAAGTATTTCTCTTTGTGCACTTCTTCAAAATTGCCCAACTTGTGTATGTTGTATCTTGCTCAATTTTCCACAATTTTGAGTGTTCTTGGACTTTTTGGAAATCTCTAAGAGTCCTCTAACCAACCTTTTTGCTCTCATCTCAATTGGAGTTTCCATGCTCAATATATCTCCAAAACAAAATGTTGACTTTTTGTTGACTTTGAAAATGACCTGTAATGTTTTGAGTCATACCTCTCAAATGAAGCATTTTTTGGACATTCTTGTGAGACATGAAGTTGTAGAGAATTGAATTTCCTTCAAAACAAGAGGTGGTGGAAAATTTTTTGATAAAGTATGAAGAAGTTATGATCAGTCAAAGTTCAGTTGACTTTTCATCTAGAAACCCTAATTTAGAAAGTTTGACTTTTGAGCAAATCTTGAGTTTTCTTGATGAATCATGATCAACCCTTGATCAAATGATGAATGTAATTTCAAAATGAGGATGTTGACCAAAAATTATGAAGTTTGATCAGATGTTGACCATGCTGACTTTTGTCCAATACAACTGATTTTCAACCACCTGAGCAATTGTCTGGGCAATCTTGACTTATGAGGCTTGAAACTTAACATGGAGAATCTTTGAAGCATATGAGGAGGCATGATGAACATTGGAGATGTTGGAAGTCCATCTGGAGCTGAGAATTACCAAACCCTAGTTTGGGTTAATTGTCTAGAGAGGTTTGTTCGATCATCTCGAGGAATCCTGAGCATGGATGTATGAAATATCTTGAGAAGATGGAGGGCAAATTTTGGGGTATGACACCATGATTCCCCGGGTAAGGCACTAGGCTTTAGAGTTTATTGTTCGAAACATGAAAATACGAAAAAGCAAAACAAAAACAAGAGCAATTACTCCTGGCTAAAGGAGATTGGTATGACGTCTTCAAACCTTCCGCTGTGAGCCCATGATCTGGAGTTGGGAAGATCCACTTGCTGATGTCGAAGCCATTGTCGTCGTCTTCTATAGCATGGATTTCACTCTAGCTGATGCGGAAAGGAAATTGGCCGGCACGTTCGCGACGTATCATCTTTTGACCCTTGATGGTGAAGCCTAAACCAGTCTTGTCGGATTTGAAAGAAAGATCTGGAGTGACCCCAAACAAGACTACCTCCTTGTTCAACAAGCAGCTTGAGCATCTTTCGAGGCCATCCTGTGGAACTTGTGTAATTTCAGAGTAACAGAGAGCAGCATGACTCGGGTATTGTTTCAAAGCTGACAGGAGTCTTAAAGAACTACTCGATTTCGAGGTATCGAATGACCGAGATGACCCATATACTCTTCTTCACCACACTCAGAACAACCTTCCCTTTCACCGGTATTTCAACTCGATGCAAGGTAGAGGTAATAAATACCGCCCCATGTATCCAAGGGCCCAAGTAGGCAAGAGTAAGTCGGACGGATGTCCATGACAAAGAAAGTGGAATCAAAAGTCCGGAACCGACTTAACAGTGTAGTGAGTTCTCCAAGCACTGCTCGCTTAGAACCATCAAAAGCTCTCACAATTATGTCACTGGGTCTCAGGACCAACCCTTCAACATCGAGTCGATCAAAAGCAGTCTTTGGTAGGATGTTCAAAGTAGAACCAGTATCCACCAATACATGAGACAATGTAACACCCTTGCATTCAACAGAGATGTGCAAGGCTTTGTTGTGTTTCTTTCCGGCAGGAGTCAAATCAAGATCGAGAAGCCAAGGCCGTTGTTGGCAGCCAGGCTAGCAATACAAACTTCAAAGAAGCTTCAATCAGAAGACCTTCAATGGTTGAGGGTCTTGCTTGACATCATGATAGTAATCATCACCCATAATTCCACGGATAGCCTTGTCGGAATATGGAACTGTCTTGAGAAGTAATAATAAGAGGTGCCACTCTAGCACAGATCGCAGAGGAAATCCTTATAGTGTTAACATCAGCATAGTCTTCTGGGAAATCGTCACCCCACCCGGTTGCTTTAACATCTTCAATAGGAATCTTCTAGCTCTCAGGAACAGTGTACTTCACCATGTAATCATACTTTCCACTGGGCTGCCCCAAGGTATCCCACACAGATGGTGTTGTTTCATTCGCATTGTCAATCTTCAATTTAGACATTTCTTCACACAGCTTATGCACAGGTGGTTTCAGAAATAGTATCTCGCGGTTATTCATCATGCACTGGACACGTCTTCTCAACCAAGCACAACCATCGTGCGGATGGGCACCAACGATAATCGGGCATCCCGGATCGACACCGCTTGTAGAAAATTTTTTAATGACCATCGAGGAATGGTCAAGTCATCTATGTTGAAAACATAAGTATCTTCTCCAATGGCATTGGAACTCTTGTCATGGTTAGGCATGGGCTCGTTGATCACATTCGAGTCTCAAGGAGGATCAAACTCAATCTGCTTAGTTTCAATCATATCTTGAATCTTGTTCTTCGAGCCCAACAATCATCAAGACTATGTCCTGGGCTATTGGAATGGTAAGCACACTTAGCATTAGGATCGTATCTCGGAGAGGAAGTGTTGACATTTCGAGGAGGATCCCTCAAGGTAATCACCGCTTTCAACATGTGTTGCAAGGCTTGCGACAATGGCATGTTGATCTTCGTGAACCGCCTTCGTGGCGCTGCGGCTACGCTGTCTCGCCGAGGTTGTGCCGGTGTAGGATTGTAGATCACAACCGCCCCACGATTGAGCGTGGTAGGTCTTGGCTCGGCTTTTTCGACCATACACAAGATTAGCTTCTTTCTTACCACCAAAAGATCTCTTCAAAGATTGAAGATGATTCTACATGAATCTTTCCACTCTTGATACCGCCTTCAATATGCTCGTCATTAATATCACCGGTGAATCCGTCAAGAGTTTCCAATCAGATGATTGAAGAACAAGCCTGTCAGTGTTCCCATGAACATATCAACCAACTCCCTATTGGACAAGGGTGGTTGAACTCTGCCTGCTAGATCTCTCCACTTCTGAGCATACTCTTTGAACTTCTCATCACGACCCATAGACATGCTTTTGTAATGCATGCGAGTGGGTGTCAATTCATTGTACTTCATCGTCAGAAAGCATCAGCTAAGTCACTCCAAGTACGGATACGGTCATTCTCTAGCTGATAATACCACTCTAACTTTGTTCCGGACAAACTCTCTTGAAAATAGTGCATCGACAACTTTCTGTCATCAGTGTGGGGATTGATCTTCTAGACATAGGACTTCAGATGCAGTTTCGGACAAGACATGCCATCATACTTAGCAAAAGTTGGAACTTTGAACTTGGGAGGAATCACAACACTGTGGACAAGACTCGATCATCAAAATTCAGCCCGGACATTTTCGTGTTTTCCACAAAGATTCAAACGGTCTTCAAGTTGCTTGTACTTGTCATCTTTATCGAGTATTGGCCATCATCATAGACTTTTTCAGGCTCATGCTGACTACCTTCACCATCACCCTTGTTACTTTGCTCATCCTCCTTCTTGACACTTCCTTCAGAGAGCTCAATTCGACTAACCACTCTAGGACCACCTTTGTAGCGTCTTCCCATGTTGAGAAGACCAACAACCTTCTTCTTCCTGTTGATGAGCTTCTTCATATCTTCTTGGCCTTGGACCAAGCTGGTGAACATCCATCAAACCGAGCATTCTCGAGTCCGGAGATCTTTGACAGTTTGTTCAAGAGCCATTTCTGCTAAAATAAATAGCGAGAGAATGAGAAAACCAATCTTCAATGTACCTGTGATGCAATGTTATGCTATGCTATGCGATGTTTATGCGGATGCAATGCAATGTTTTCAAGGACCTTAGAGATTTCAATTTGTTAAACAAGCAATGAACAAACATTTATTAGTACTCTTTTTATTCTTTTTCTTTTTAAGTACAAAAGATAGTTCAAACAAAGAAAACATATAAATCCTAAAGCTCTAAGTCTCCCATGGCGCCTTGGTGCCGAGGTAGGCGTTGATGCTTCGCCTCGTGAAGTAGCTTGGTCAACTCTAGCACTTTTCTCACTTGCATAACACGAGCTTCAAAGGTATCCCTCTTCTTTAAGCGAATCCGGATCTCTTCAAGTCTTCAAAATCGAGGCATGTCGATAGAGAACGGTATAGGTACGCCACCTATAGCAACAGTTCCATAATTACGGTAAAACAGGCATGAATGGCATCATGAGGTTTTGAGCTCGAGCTCTCACCCATTTGAGGTAAGGTTCCCAAGGAATGGAGTTTTGGTGCCCCAAAGTCTTGGTATCAGTCTTCTTTACCATGCCCCAAGCGTGTATGAACCTTCGACGGTAATTCTAGAGATCGTGGTTGTAGTCGAACACAATATCTTGGAGAAGCATCTCATGTGGACCATCTCTTCGAGAAAAACCAAATTGACGTAGAGCTAGAGAAGGATTGTAAGTAATACCTCCCCTCATACCAAGTAGTGGTACATTAGGGAATTCTCCACAACGCTCAATGAAGGTGAAATCCTTTTGAGAGAAAAGATTCCAACGGATATCTGAATGAGAGAGTGACATTAACCTTTGAGACCATCTCAAACTTTGTTCGTTCTTCAAAACCGATGGAGGAAGGTGCGAAATAAACCACCTGGAAAGTAACGGTATGCAACACATGAGAGTTCCTTAGTAGTACGAGTGTGGAGAGAATGCAGAATATCTCCAAGTAAAGTAGGCACAGGATTGCAGGTAAGAAACAACTTGATGGCGTTGACATCTATGAATTGATCTAAGTTAGGGAAAAGAACCAAACCATAGATTAGCAGGACCACAATGTCTTCAAATGCATGGAAACTCATAACTTTGAGGAATTCTCGGGCTTTCTTTATCAGGAACTTGGCAAGTAAACCCTTAACTCCACTTCTGGTTTCCCAATTGGCTTCAATGTCTGAGCGCTTAAGATGTAAGGCGGGTGCAATGTCTTCGTACCTAGGAACCTTTTCTAGATCGGTGAATGGCATTTGATCAAGAATAGGTATCCCAAGTAGCTTAGAGAACTCTTCCAAAGTAGGAACCAACTGATAATCTGGGAATGTAAAGCAATGGTGTTTCGGATCAAAGAACTGGAATAGGACATGCATCATATCTTCTTCAAAACCGGAGATAACCAAATCAAGTAGATAACAATGTCTTTTGATGAACTGAGCATGGTCGGGAATTTCTGAAACCAATTCTTTGAGCTGAGAAGGTATACCCATGAAGTTGATTCGGATAGTCTTTCTAGAGGCCATAATCCCTACAAAACAGAGCAAAGATAAATTCCTAGGTCCTTGAAATAGTTAGAAATGGTATGCAATGCAAATGATGTCATGATGTCATGTTTGGCACAAACAAGCAATTCACACAATGAGCCTAGGGTTAAGGCTTGCATGAGGTATAGGTGATTACCCCACCAAAAGTTTGAGTTAGTTCATCCTGTCCTATAATAGTAACCGGGTTCTAGGAATCTCACATCATTGATCTTTCTCGTAGGCGTTTATTTCAATACGACTACCAAGTGGTCGACCGAAAATATCCCAAAAGTCTGATCTCAATGAGTGTAGCATCGAGTATCAACCAACCTTAGTCTGCACCAAAGTCGGCCATCTCACTACCTTTTAATGGCCAAGATGGGTCAATTAAGGTTCTAAAAGTTTAGTTAGTTTTTGATGACACCACGCGGAAGCCAAATACTATCCTCAACTTGGAAATGAAGAGTATCAGGACATCCAAAGTGTCACACTAACGTAGCCATCATGTTGACCGTTTCGATATACGTCTAACAGTCGCGATGATTTATTGCCACTTACCTAAAAGGAAACCCGGATCCGGGTGTAGGATCCCCCACAAATATAATACCCAAGAAAACCCTTAAATATAAAGCAAGCAAGTCAAACAAAAAGCAATAAAGATGATCTAGAAATCCCTAAGGTATTCTCTCTTTAGGGTGTCTCCCCGGCAGAGTCGCCAGTTCTATAATACGGTGAACTGACTTTGTAGGTTTTTGTATCGCAAATGTGCGGATAGCAAGAGTCGCCACCGACTTTTATTTTTATCCAATTAAGGGAAGGTAAAAGTACAGAAAAAGACCTTCGTTAGATTCTGAGTAAGGGAGAAGGTTATGAAAAGGGAAGGTATTAGCACCCCTTTCCATCCGTAGTTATCTACGGGCTCTTAGTTGCTCTTAGATCACTTTAAAATTGTGCTTTCTGTGTTTGAAAAATGTTTTGAAAAGGGCATTTCGCTTTGACTTTGTAACGATTCATGTAGGAATGTATACAAAGTGTTTGGAAATGTTTCGTTTTTGAAAAGAGTTTGAATTTTGACAAAAGTGTGTTGTGTGAAAAGTATTTTGATAGAGAAAGCAACTAAAAGTCTTATTACCTACTCAGAATTGATCGTTTTTGTATTGTTTTAAGTTCCTTTAGAATAGTGCTATCCATACCATTAGTTGGTAGGTAACCCCATTCGTTGGATGTAAGCGGGACATTCGAAGGGACATCGTATGGTCATAGAAAGCAACTTGTAGGAAGTATCCTAGCACATTCGAAGGGACTATCATCATTTTCGTAGGCGATAATCGAGGGTCAAGATCATGTATTCGAGGCTTACATCGTGGGTCTTATGATCTTTGTATCGAAGGGACTATGATGATTTGTTTGGAAGGCAACGGTGCTAGAATACCTCTACGTTCGAGGGACATGACCATATTTGAATTCGTAAGGCAACGAGAGAGAATTACCCTAAGGGGTGCAAGTGTGAAAGAGTGTGTCAGGTTCAGATATATTATCTTGAAAATTAGAGTGAGCTATTGTTCAATTTTATCTTGCCATACACGCCTAGTTACTAACAGTTTATAGGGTGTGGAAATTAAAATGCGGAATGTAAAGATGCGGAAAGATAAACGTCTCACGCTATTACATGGCTTTGGGCGTATACATAATTTAAACTTATGGAAAATAAAAACCTAATTTAAACTATTACATCCCATGAGCAGTTACATTATTGGAAAAAAGAAAACAGTAAAAGAAACCGTCTGAAACGGAATAACCTGTGAAAAGATAAGAAAATCGGAAAATACGATGAAATCGAATAAGAGGAAAATATTAGTAAAAATGAAAATTTTTAAATGAGAAAAATATGACATGCTGGAAATAACATAAATATGCTAAAATAATTTTTTGGGATTTTTTAGATGCATTTTAATAATTAAAAACTAATTAAAATTGATTTAAATGCTAAATTATGAATAAAAATAAATATGCATGCAAAATTATATTTTTCAATTTTGTAAATTAAATAAGTATTTTATGAAAATAAATGCAAGAGGAAAAATATTTTTGATGATTTTTAATGCATGAATAAAAATTATGAAAAGAATTAAAATGATGCAAAAATATTAAAATATCAAAATATTGCAAACTTGTAAAATAGCATGCCAAGGCTGGGATTCGAACTGATGACCCCTGGGTGGAAAACGCGTTGCCTTGCCAACTGAGCTGGAGCGTGTTACTGTTTGAAAACCGGAGCGAGTGGAAGAAAAACAAGTGTCACTCCTTGACTGCCTCCCTTGCGCGCCAGACTTCATCTCTTTCATTTTGAATTTTTGAACGCTAGCGTCGGTCTTTCTTCGACGCTACAGACCCTGGCTAAATAGAAAATCAAGCACACGTAATATAAATAACATCTAAGACCATGGTTCGATTCAGGACATCGTTCCGAATTCGTTGGTCACAGTCTCATGGTCCAATTTTTCCTAATAAGCAAAACCCTAAATCGAACTCAGGAACCCTAGCCATGGTGATTTTCGTTCCAGGTCACTAAAACGCAATTGGGCTACCCAGATAGCTTGCAAACTTGATACTGATCATGAACAAACAATCAAAAAGTGTTAATAATGCATGAAAATTGAAAATCGAATTTTGAAAAAGAAGAACAAACCGAAATCTGGTTTTCGAGTTTCTTGATGGTTTTGGGCAATGTAAGGATCTGGAATGCTTCCAGGGATGTCAAGGAATGCGTCTGAATCCTCAAAAACAATTGAAACAGGCTGGATCAATAATTGCTAATAGCTTGTATGCCACGGATTTTTGAGCTTCAATAAGGGTTTCTCCAGTCAAAATTTCTACTCTAATTCGTGTGGCATGAGTCATGTATATATAGTAGAAGGATTTGGAGTTAATTTGAGGAAGAATCAATCATTATTCAATGCAAATCAAATTTGATTTTGTACAAAATCAAATTTTCATATTTTGATCAATTTTCAATCAAATCTTGCCATACCAATCCAAATTTCGAAATTTGCCTGGCTTTATTGAGTTAGTTGGATCTCAAGGAAGAGAGAAAAATCAATTTTGCATTTAATTTTGATTTTATACCTTATTTTTAAATTTAATTTGTATTTAAATGAATAAATTCCAAATTAAATAGAAAAATAGAATAAAAATTCGTGGCATTGGGCTTGGATATTCCTAATGGTGTGAGGAATAAGTTTGGATGAAGAAAAAGTAGGCCCATTTGCAAAGTTTTTTATTTTTAGAAGTATTTCTCTTTGTGCACTTCTTCAAAATTGCCCAACTTGTGTATGTTGTATCTTGCTCAATTTTCCACAATTTTGAGTGTTCTTGGACTTTTTGGAAATCTCTAAGAGTCCTCTAACCAACCTTTTTGCTCTCATCTCAATTGGAGTTTCCATGCTCAATATATCTCCAAAACAAAATGTTGACTTTTTGTTGACTTTGAAAATGACCTGTAATGTTTTGAACCATACCTCTCAAATGAAGCATTTTTTGGACATTCTTGTGAGACATGAAGTTGTAGAGAATTGAATTTCCTTCAAAACAAGAGGTGGTGGAAAAATTTCTGAGAAAGTTAGGATCAGTCAAAGTTCAGTTGACTTTTCACCTAGAAACCCTAATTTAGAAAGTTTGACTTTTGAGCAAATCTTGAGTTTTCTTGATGAATCATGATCAACCCTTGATCAAATGATGAATGTAACTTCAAAATGAGGATGTTGACCAAAAATTATGAAGTTTGACTGTATGTTGACCACAGTTGACTTTTTGTCCAATACAACTGATTTTCAACCATGTGAGCAATTGTTTGAGCAATCTTGACTTGTAAGACTTGAAACTTGACATGGAGAATCTTTGAAGAATATGAGGAGGCATGATGAACATTGGAGATGTTGGAAGTCCATCTTGAGCTGAGAATTGCCAAACCCTAGTTTGGGTTGATTGTCTAGGAGAGGGTTTGTCTGATCAACCTTTGAGGAATCCTTGAGTATGGATGTATGAGATATCTTGAGAAGATGGAGGGAAAATTTTGGGGTATGACAGCGAGCTCGAGCTCAAAACCTCATGATGCCATTCACGCCTGTTTTACCCGTAATTATGGAACCTCATATAGGTGACGCACTTACACCGCTCTCCATCCCGACATGCCCATCGATTTTGAAGACTTTAAGAGATCCGGATTCAAATTTTAAAGAAGAAAGGGATACATTCGAAGCTCAGTGTTATGCAAGCGAGAAGAAGGTACTAGAGTTGACAAAGCTACTTCACGAGGAGCAGAACATCAACGCCTACCTCGGCACCAACAGGAAGCGCCCGTGGGAGACTTAGAGCTTTAGGATTTTTATGCTTTTCTTTTATTGTTTTGAACTATCTTTTGTACTTAAAAAGAAAAAGAATAAAAGGAGTACTAATAAACGTTTGTTCGTGCTTGTTTAACAAATTTAAATCTCTAAGGTCCTTGAAAACATTGCATTGCATTCGCATAAACATTGCATATCATAGCATAACATTTGCATCACAGGTACATTGAAGATTGGTTTTCTCATTCTCTCGCTATTTATTTTAGTAAATGGCTCTGAATAGACCGCCAAAGATCTTCAGGCTCAGAATGCTCAGTTTCAGCAGATGTTCACTAGCTTGGTCCAAGGCCAAGAGGATCTGAAGAAACTCGTCAACAGAAAGAAGAAGGTTGTTGGTCTTCTCAACATGGGCAGACGCTACAAAGGGGGTCCTAAAAGGGTTAGCCGGATAGAGCTCTCTGAAGGAAGTGTCAAGGGTAATGAAGATGACCAGCGTGAGCCTAAGAAAGAGGGAGAGGATCGCTCTGACTATAGCCAGTACTCTAATGAAGATGACAAGTACAAGCAACTTGAAGACCGTCTGAATGCTGTGGAAAATCTGAAGATGTCCGGACTGAATTTTGATGATCTGAGTCTTATTCCTGGTGTCGTGATTCCTCCCAAGTTCAAAGTTCCAACTTTTTCCAAGTATCATGGCATTTCTTGTCCAAAGCTGCATTTGAAGTCCTATGTCCAGAAGATCAATCCCCACACTGACGACATAAAGTTGTGGATGCACTATTTTCAAGAGAGCTTGTCCGGAACTCAGTTAGAGTGGTACTATCAGCTAGAGAATGACCGCATCCGTACTTGGAGTGACTTGGATGATGCTTACGCATGCGATGAGTACAATGTGAATTGACACCCACCGCATGCAACTACAAAGCATGTCTATGGGTCGTGACGAGAAGTTCAAAGAGTATGCTCGTAAATGGAGAGATCTAGCAGTCAGAGTTCAACCACCCTTGTCCAATAGGGAGTTGGTTGATATGTTCATGGGAACACTGACAGGCCCATTCTTCAATCATCTGATTGGAAACTCTTCAGCCGGATTCACCGAGCTGATATTGACAGGAGAACACATCGAAGCTGGTATCAAGAGTGGAAAGATTCATGTAGAGTCATCTTCAAATGTTGCGAAGAAATCTTTTGGTGGTAAGAAAGAAGTTAATGCTGTGTATGGTCAGAAAAGCCGAGCCAAGACTGACCGTGCTCAATCTGTGGGGGCAGTTGTGATCTCAAATCCTACATCAGCACAACCTCCGCGAGACAACGCGCGTAGCCAGAACGCGCCACGAAGACAGTTTACAAAGATCAACATGCCATTGTCGCAAGCCTTGCAACACATGTTGAAAGCATAGCTGATTTCCTTGAGGGATCCTCCTCAAAATGTCAACACTTCCTCTCCGAGATACAATCCTAATGCTAAGTGTGCTTACCACTCCAATAGCCCAGTGCACCATACATCGACAACTGGGCTCAAGAACAAGATTCAAGATACGATTGAAGCTAAGCAGATTGAGTTTGACGCTCCTGTTGAGACCCCGAATGTGGTCAACGCGCCTATGCCTAACCATGACAAGAGTTCCAATGCTGTTGGAGAAGATACCTATGTTTTCAACATAGATGACCTGACCATTCCTCTGATGACTGTTAAGAAGAATTTGCTACAAGCCGGTGTCAATCCAGGATGCCCAGAATTGCCACAGCCCATCTGCACCTGATGGTTGTGCTTGGTTGAGAAGACGTGTTTAGTGCATGATGGATAACCGTGAAATACTATTCTAGAAACCACCTGTGCAGAAGCTGTGTGAAGATATGACTAAACTGAAGATCGAAGATGTGAATGAAACTGCACCATCTGTGTGGGATACCTTGGGTCAGCCAAGTGGAAAGTATGATTACATGGTGAAGTACACTGTTCCTGAGAGCTAAAAGATTCCTATTGAAGATGTTAAAGAAACTGGTTGGGGTGACGATTTCCCGGAAGACTATGCTGACGTTAACACAATAAGGATTTCCTCTGCTGATCCTGTGCCTAGAGTGGCGCCTCTCATTATTACTTCTCCCGGACCACTTCCATATTCCGACAAGGCTATCCCTTGGAATTATGGAGCTGATGTTTACTATCATGGCATCAAGCAAGACCCTCTGACCATCGAAGATCTTACAGTTGAAACTACCATTCCTGACATTGACAACATCGCCGGATCAAGTAAGGTGACCAGAACCGGAAGAGTATTCTCTCCAGATATCTCTCCTCCCAAAGACACTGCGACTCCAGCTCGCATTCCAACTATTCAATCCATTCCCCAAGCTAGAGGGAAAGAACCAGTGACTCATCCTGCTCAACCAGAAGTGCCAAAGGAAGTTGCTGAAGACACCTCCAAACAAGAAATGGAGGAAATTCTGAAGATTATCAAGAAGAGTGACTACAATGTTGTGGAACATTTGGGATGCATCGCCCAAGATCTCCATGCTTGCACCGCTTGTGCTCGAGGCTCATGCTAATGCCTTGGTTAATCTCAAGAATGCTCATGTGCCACAAGACACCACCACGACCAGTTTGAAGTTTGTATTGCTAGCTCGGCTGCCAACAACGGCCTAGGCTTCTCGATGTCGATTTGACCGGAAAGAAACACAACAAAGCCTTGCACATCTCTGTTGAATGCAAGGGCATTACATTGTCTCATGTTTTGGTGGATACCGGTTCTGCTTTGAATATCCTTCCGAAGACTGCGTTTGATCGGTTTGATGTCGAAGGGTTGGTTCCGAGACCAAAGGACATAATTGTGAGAGCTTTTGATGGTTCTAAGCGAACAAGATTTGGAGAGCTCATCTGCCTGCTAAAGTCGGTTCCCGACTTTTGATTCTACTTTCTTTGTCATGGACATCCGTCCTACTCTTGCCTACTTGGACGCCTCGATACACGGAAAGGGTCATACTCTACCTTGCACCGTAAATTGAAGTACCCGTGAAAGGGAAGGTCACAAGATGTGGTGAAGAAGAGTATATGGTCATCATCTACAATGCTCGATACTCGAGATGGAGGTGAATTCGAGACCCCGCAAGCTTTTGAAACAATACCCGAGTCATGCCTGTGGACTCTCCCGCCACTCCCGGTTATGCAAGTTCCGCTAGGATGGCCTCACGAAAGACGCCGAGTCAAGAAGAAGGTAGTACTATTTGGGACAGCCCCGATCTTCCTTTCAAATCAAAAGAATGGTTTAGCTTCACTATCAGAGGACGAAGTTGATACGCCACTAACGTGCCGCCAACTTCCTTCCGCCTCGCCCGAGTGGAATCCATGCTATAAGACGACAACACCGACTTCGACATCAAGAAATGGATCTTCCCAACTCCGCATAACGGACTCAAGAATTGGAAGATCGAGGACGTATACCAATCTCCTTTAGTCGAGTAATTGCTCTTGTTTTGTTTTGCTTTTCGTATTTTTTATGTTTTGAACAATAAACTTTGAAAGCTAGTGCCTCGCCCGGCCATGGCTCGCTTGTGAGGGTTATTATCCGTCATTTGCATATTTTCATTCAATAAAATCGTTGGCCTTTTGCATTCTATTGTTGCTTTTTACTTTGTCACCCTTCAAAAGCTATGTGTTTCTTACACACACCCACGTGATACACCGCAATCACTCCGAATCTCGCTGATAATGCTATGCTATTGCTAAATATGACTTCGATAATCCGATCTACCGTCAAGACGAAGTGAGGAAGATTGTGAAGTGCCGAGAACTTGTCGATCACACAAGAAGAGCGAGTTATACAGCCACACGAAGAGCAAGTTGAGGTTGTGAATTTGGGTACCGACGAAGACAGAAAAGAGGTCAAGATAGGAGCGGGTCTTGAGAACAGTGTTAAAGAAAGGTTGATTCAGATGCTACGAGACTATATTGAGGTTTTTGCTTGGTCGTATGAAGACATGCCGGGTTTAGACATTGATATTGTGGTACACCGACTACCGACAAAAGAAGGTTTTCTCCCAGTAAAGAAGAAGGTCCGTCGCATGCGTCCTGAGATGTCAGAGAAAATCAAAGCCGAAGTTATGAAGCAGTTCAACGCCGATTTCTTAGCTGTTACTTCCTATCCACAATGGGTTGCTAATGTGGTGCCTGTGCCTAAGAAAGACGGCAAGGTACGAATGTGTGTGGATTATAGAGATTTGAACAAAGCGAGTCCGAAAGACAATTTCCCACTTCCTCATATTGATGTTCTGGTTGACAACACCGCTCAGCATAAAGTTTTCTCCTTCATGGATGGTTTCTCCGGTTACAATCAGATCAAAATGGCTCCTGAAGACATGGAGAAGACTACTTTTGTTACGCAGTGGGGCACTTTCTGCTACAAAGTTATGTCGCTCGATCAAGAACGCAGCGCCACTTATCGCATATGGTGACATTATTTCATGACATGATTCATCACGAGATAGGTCTACGCCGATTTACATGATAGCTAGATCACGCATCAAAGAAGAACATCTTGATCATTTGCGTAAACTGCTTGATGATTGAAGAAGTACATACTAAGACTTAATCCCAACAAGTGCACCTTTGAGTCGATCCGAAAACTAGGGTTTGTTGTCATGGTAAAGGTATTGAGGTTGACCCTGCAAAGGTTAAAGCGATTCAAGAGATGCCAGCTCCCCGCACCGAGAAGGAAGTCGAGGTTTCTTGGCCGATTAAACCATACATTTATTCATTGCACATCTAATCGCTACTTGTGAGCCAATCTTCGTTATCAAGAAAGATCAAGTGGTGGAATGGAACGACGATTGCCAAATCGCTTTTGACAAAATCAAGGAGTACCTACAGAATCCTCCTATTCTGATTCCGCCTGCCGAAGGAAGACCTCTTATCATGTACTTGACAGTATTAGAGAACTCAATGGGGTGTGTGTTGGGGAAACATGACAAGTTTGGTCGAAAAGAGCATGCAATATACTACCTTAGCAAAAGTTTACCGATGTGAAACAAGATATTCACAAAAGAAAACTTGCAACGCTGGCTGGGCTGTCACGACTAAGACAAGATATGTTTACTCACACTACCTTGTTGATTTCAAGATGGATTCGATAAAATACATATTTGAGAAACCAGCTCTCCCAAGAATAGCAAGATGGCAAATGATCTTGACCGAATATGACATCCAAGATACTTTAAAGCGATCAAAGGAAGTATAGTAGCCAATCATTTGGCTCATCAAGACGAGATGACTATCGCCTATGCAGTCGAATTTGCATTTAAGATGTTTTACTAGTTACAGATTATAAGAACTGTGCCTGCATTTAAGGACCCGAATAAGGATCCCGATGGACTATGGTCTTTGATGGAGCCTCAAACGACTTGGCAATGGCATTGGCGCCATCATTACATCCCCCACAGCGGACATACTTTTCACCGCCAGATTATGTTTCTTGCACTAACAACATGGCCGAATACGAAGCTGCATCATGGGTATCAAAGTCGCTATTGACTTAAGAATCGTTCTTGCAAGTGTACGGAGACTCAGCCTTGATTAGTCGACATAATAGTGGATACGGCATCCAAATCTCATTCCATATCGAGAGCATGTTGTCATACCCCAAAATTTGCCTCCATCTACTCAAGAGATTTCATACATCCATACTCAAGGATTCCTCAAGAGTCGATCGGACAAACTCTCTCCTAGACAATCAACCCAAACTAGGGTTTGGTATCTCTCAAGTCAAGATGGATTTCCAACATCTCCAATGGCCTTCATGCCTCCTCATATGCTTCAAAGATTCTCCATGTCAAGTTTCAAGCCTCACAAGTCAAGTTTCTCAGACAATTGCTTAGATGGTTGAAAATCGGTGATAGACAAAAGTCAATCGTGGTCAACATACAACAAAACTTCGATTTTTGGTCAACATCCTCATTTTGAAGTAACATTCATCATTTGATCAAGGGTTGATCATGATTCATCAAGAAAACTCAAGATTTGCCCAAAAGTCAAACTTTCTAAATTAGGGTTTATGTGAAAAGTCAATCGAACTTTGACTGATCATAACTTTCTCATACTTTCTCGTAAATTTTTCCACCACCTCTCATTTTGAAGGAAATTCAATTTCTACAACTTCATGTCTCACAAGAATGTCCAAAAATGCTTCATTTGAGAGGTATAGCTCAAAACATTACGTGTCATTTTCAAAGTCAACAAAAGTCAACTTTTGTTTTGAAGATATTTTGAGCATGGTAACCCAATTGAGATGAGACCAAAGACATTGTTTAGAGGACTCTTAGAGCTTTCCAAAAAGTCCAAGAACACTCAAAAATGTGGAAAATTGAGCAAGTTACACCATTCACAAGTTGGGCAATTTTGGAAGAATGCACAAAGAGAGATACTTCAAAAAATCAAATCTTTTGCAAATGGGCCTATTTTTTCTTCATCCTAACTTGTTCCTCATGCAATTAGGAATGTCCAAGCCCAATGCCACGAATTTTTGATTTATTTTTCTATTTAATTTGTAATTTATTTATTTAAATACAAATTAAATCTTAAAATAAATTATAAAATCAAAATTAATTGAAGATTGATTTTATTGCTTTCTTTGTGATCCAATCAACCCATAAATGCCAAAGAATTTAAATTGGATCAAATTTGGCAAGATTGGATTGAAATTGGACAAAATTTGAAAATTTGATTTCATGAGAATATCAAAATTTGATTTCCATTGAATGTTGATCAATTCTTTCTAAAAACCATTCCAAATCCATCCAGTATAAATATATGATGCATACCTATCAAGAGAGAAAGGGAAAAAATTGCTCCACAAACCCTAACCTAAAGTCAAAATTTCGTGTCCTTGAAGCAACTAGCAATCCTAGTTCCAGCCATCCACAGCCAATTCTGAGCATTCCATCTTGTTCCTTGTGCCATTTAGAATCGATCCAGATACTTATATCATTCAAAACCATCCAGAAACAAGAAATCACGAATCGGTTTGTTCTTGAAATTTTGAAATCGTGTTTCATTATTCATGCATTATTAACATGTTTTGTTGTTGTTTTGTGTTTAGTGATGTGTTTGCAAACTTTCCGGTGCTTTAATCGAATTTCCATGGCCGGAACACATGATACCATTGTTAGGTTTCGTACACGATTTGGGGTTTCGCTTAAACGGAAAAATTGGACCATGAGACCTATACCATTGCATCCTAATGATTCTGAATCGAACCATGGCTTTAGAATGTATTTATATTATGTGTGCTGCATTTTTGATATTAGCAGGACATAGCGTCAAGAAAAGCCGACTGGATTTTCAAATATTTGAATCGAGAAGACGATCGCATGCGAGAACGAAGAAGCTGGGACGACGTGTCTTAGCCCACTCATTCCGCTTTCTAAAAAGGCAACACGCCAAATGGTCAAGCATGTGGTTTTCAAGGTTTGAAAGGATGTCTCCAGCCGATTCCCGGTTCGCATAATCCTTTTACACTTTTCCAAAACTCTATTTTTCATATTTTTTCACATTATTTAATATTTTGCATTATTTTAATTTTTTCATAATTTTATTTTGCATTAAAAATTACAAAAACATTTTTTCTTTTGCATTATTTTCAAAAATGTTTATTTAATTTAATAAATTAAAAATATAATTTTTGCATGCATATTTATTTTATTTTTATTTTTGCATTTAAATCACTATTAATTGCATTTTAATTATTAAATCTTTTCCAAAAATCCCAAAAATATTTTAACTTATTTATCTTATTTCCAGCATGTATTAATTTTCTCATATTAAAATTGCATTTTTCTAACATTTTTCTTATTTCGATTTCATCATATTTTCCGATTTCTTATTCTTTCACGTGTTGCTCCGATTCGGACGCTTTTCTTTTATCATTCTATTTTTCCAATAATGTAATTGTTCATGGGTTGTAATAGTTTAATCTAGGTTTTATTTTCCGCAAGTTTAAATTATGTATCCGCCCCAAAGCCATGTAATAGCGTAGGTTTATTTTCCGCACTTTACATTCCGCATTTTACTTTCCTAGTAATTAGGCGTATGGCAAGATAATAATTGGACATAGCTCACACTAATCTTCAAGATAAAATATTCTGAATTCAACACACTTTTCACACACGCACCCTTTAGGTAT
Source organism: Vicia sativa (assembly GCA_021764765.1). Taxonomy (NCBI): domain Eukaryota; kingdom Viridiplantae; phylum Streptophyta; class Magnoliopsida; order Fabales; family Fabaceae; genus Vicia; species Vicia sativa. The sequence continues at coordinate 22,301,595 of CM038794.1, read as the reverse complement.
TCTCTCTCGATGCCTTCGATTTCAAATGGTCATGTCCTCGAACGTAGAGGTATTCTAGCACCGCTGCCTTCCAAACAAATCATCATAGTCCCTTCGATACAAAGATCATAAGACCCACGATGTCGCCCCGAATACATGATCTTGACCCCGATTGTCGCCTATGAAAATGATGATAGTCCTTCGAATGTGCTAGGATACTTCCTACAAGTTGCTTTCTATGACCATCCGATGTCCCTTCGAATGTCCCGCTTACATCCAACGAATGGAGCTACCTACTAACTAATGGTATGGCTAGCGCTATTCTAAAGGAACGTAGAAGTACAAAACGACCAATTCTGAGTGGGTAAATAAGTCTCTTAGTTGCTTGCTCTATCAAATGCTTTTCACACCACACACTTTTTTCAAAGTTCAAATTCTTTTCAAAACAAAACATTTCCGAACACTTTGTATACACTCCTACATGAGTCATTACAAAGTCAAAGCGAAATGCCTTTTCAAAACATCTTTGTCAAACACATGTAAAGCAATTTTAAAAAGTGATCTAAGAGCAACTAAGAGCCAGAGATAAAACGGATGGAAAGGGGTGCTAATACCTTCCTTTTCATAACCATTCTCCGAACTCGAATCTAACGAAGGTCTTTTTCTCTACTTTTACCTTCCCTTAATTGGATAAAATAAAAGTCGGTGGCGACTCTTGCTATCCGCACATTTGGATACAAAATCCTACAAAGTCAGTTCACCGACATGTAATCTGGCGACTCACTGGGAAGCACCTAAAAGAGAGAATTGCCTTAGGATTTCTAGATAACTTTTATCGCTTTTTGTTTGACTTGTATGCTTTATCTTTAAGGGTTGCTTGGGTATTATATTGTTGGGGATCCTACACCGGATCCGGTTTCCTTTAGGTAAGTAGCATTAGATCATCGCGACCGCTAGACGTATAACTACGCGGTCAACATGATGGCTACGTTAGCGTGACACTTTGGTTGTCCCGATACTCTTCATTCCCAAGTTGAAGATAGTATTTGGCTTCGTGGTGTCATCAAGCGCTAACTAAACTTTTAGAACCTTAATTGACCCATCTTGGCCATTAGAAGGTAGAGATGGCCGGCTTTGTGTAGACCGAGGTTGGTTGATACTGATGCTACGCCATTGAGATCGACTTTTGGGACATTTTCGATCGACCACTTGGCCGTCAGATTGAAATAAGCGCCACGAGAAAGATCTGTGATATGAGATTCCTAGAACCCGGTTACTATTATAGGACAGATGAACCAACTCAAACTTTGGTGGGTAATCACCTATACCTCATGCAAGCCTTAACCCTAGGCTCATTGTGTGAATTGTTTGTGTGCTAAACATGACATCATGACATCATTCGCATTGCATATCATTTCTAACTATTTCAAGGACCTAGGATTTATCTTTGCTCTGTTTTGTAGGGATTATGGCTTCTAGAAAGACTATCCGAATCAACTTCATGGGTATCCTTCTCAACTCAAAGAATTGGTTTCGAAATTCGACCATGCTCGCTCATCAAAAGACATGGTTATCTACTTGATTTGGTTATCTCCTGTTTTGAAGAAGATATGATGCATGTCCTATTCCAGCTTCTTTGATCCAAACACCATTGCTTTACATTCCCAGATTATCGCTTGGTTCCTACCTTGAAGAGTTCTCTGCTACTTGGGTACCTATTCTTGACCAAATGCCATTCACCGGTCTAGAAAAGGTTCCTAAGTACGAAGACATTGCATCGCCTTTACATCTTAAGCGCTCGGATATGAAGCCAATTGGGAAACTAGAAGTGGAGTTAAGGGTTTACTTTCCAAGTTCCTAATTAAGAAAGCCCGAGAATTCCTCAAAGTTATGAGTTTCCATGCATTTGAGAACATTGTGCCTTGCTAATTTATGGTTTGTTCTTTCCTAACTCGGATCAATTCATAGATGTCAATGCCATCAAGTTGTTTCTTACCCGCAATCCTATGCCTACTTTACTTGGAGACATCCTACATTCTCTCCACACTGCATTACTAGCGACAAGGAACTCTCATGTGTTGTATACCGCTACTTTCAAGGTGGTTTATTTCGCACCTTCCTCCATCGCTTTGAAGAATGAACAAAGGTTGAGATGGTCTCAAAGATTGATGTCACTCTCTCATTCGGATATCCGTTGGAGTCTTTTCTCTCAAAAGGACTTCACCTTCATTGAGCTGTGGAGAATTTCTAATGTACCACTACTTGGTATAAGGGAGGTATTACTTACAACCCTTCTTAGCTCTACGCCGCTTTGGTTTTGCCAAGAGATGGTCCACATGATATGCTTCTCCAAGATATTGTGTTCGACTACAATCACGATCTCCGTAATTACCGATTTAAGGTTTATACATGCTTGGGGCATGGTAAAGAAGATCGATACCAAGACTTTGGGGCACCGAACTCCATTCCTTGGGAACCTTACCTCAAATGGGTGCGAGCTCGAGCTCAAAACCTCATGATGCCATTCACCTGTTTTACCAAGAATTATGGAACTGCTATAGGTGATGTACCTATGTTGTTCTCCATCCCGACATGCCTACCGATTTTGAAGACTTGAAGAGATCCCGATTCAACTAAAGAAGAAAGGGATACCTTTGAAGCTCAGTGTTATGCAAGTGAGAAGAAAGTTCTAGAGTTGACCAAGCTACTTCATGAGGAGCGAAACATCAACGCTTACATCGGCACCAAGAGGAAGCGCCCATGGGAGACATAGAGCTTTAGGATGTTTTCTTTTATTGCTTTGGACTATCTCTTGTACTTAAAAAGAAAAGAATAATGAAAAGAGTACTAATAAATGTTTGTTCATTGCTTGTTTAACAAATTTAAATCTCTTAGGTCCTTGAAAACATTGCATTGCATTCGCATAAACATCGCATAGCATATCATAACATTGCATCACAGGTACATTGGAGATTGGTTTTCTCATTTGCTCGCTATTTATTTTAGCAGAAATGGCTCTTGAACAGACTGTCAAAGATCTCCAAGCTCAGAATGCTCGGGCCAGAGATGTTCACCAACTTGGTCCAAGGCCAAGAAGATCCAAGAAGCTCATCAACAAGAAGAAGAAGGTTGTTGGTCTCCTCAACATGGGTAGACGTTCAAAGGTGGCCTAAAGTGGTCAGTCGGATCGAGCTCTCTCAAGGAAGTGTCCATACCGAGGGAGTACCAAGGGTGATGAAGGTGAGCGTGAGCCAAAGAAAGGAGGAGAGGACCACTCGATTATAGCCAACACTATGAAGATGACAAGTACAAACAACTTGAAGACCGTCTCAATGTGTGGAAAACTTGAAAATGTCCGGCTGAACTTTGATGATCCGAGTCTTGTTCTCGGTGTTGTGATTCCTCCCAAGTTCAAAGTTCCTACTTTGCCAAGTATGATGGCATGTCTTGCCCTAAGTCGCATTTGAAGTCCTATGTCCGTAAGATCAATCCCCACACCGATGACGAAAGTGTGGATGCACTATTTTCAAGAGAGTTTGTCCGAACCCGCTGGAATGGTACTATCGCTAGAGAATGACCGTATCCGTACTTGGAGTGATTTGGCGATGCTTTCATGCAAGATGAGTACAATGTTGAATTGACACCCACTGCATGCAACTACAAAACATGTCTATGGGTCGTGACGAGAAGTTCAAGGAGTATGCTCGTAAGTGGAGAGATTTAGCAGCAGAGTTCAACCACCCTTGTCCAATAGGGAGTTGGTTGATATGTTTATGGGAACACCGACAGCCCATTCTTCAATCATCGATTGAAACTCTTCATCCGGTTCACCGAATGATTTTAACAGCGAGCGATTGAAGCGGTATCAAGAGTGGAAGATCCATGTAGAGTCATCTTCAAATGTGCGAAGAGATCTTTGGTGCTAAGAAAGAAGCCAATGCTGTGTATGGTCGAAAAGCCGAGCCAAGACCGATCGTGCTCAATGTGGGGCGCAGGATCTCCAATCCTACATCAAGACAACCTCGCGAGACAACGCGAGCTGCGCCAACGAACAGTTTACGAAGATCAACATGCCATTGTCGCAAGCCTTGCAACACATGTTGAACGCAGTGATTACCTTGAGGATCCTCCTCTATCAACACTTCTCTCCGGTACAATCCAAATGCTAAGTGTGCTTACCATTCCAACAGCCCAGGGCACGACACTGACAATTGTTGGGCTCTGAAGAACAAGATTCAAGATATGATTGAAGCTAAGCAGATTGAATTTGATCCTCCTGTTGAGACTCCGAATGTGATCAACGCTCCTATGCCTAACCATGACAAGAGTTCCAATGCTGTTGGTGACGACACTTATGTTTTCAACATAGATGACTTGACCATTCCTCTGATGACTGTTAAGAAGAATTTGTTACAAGCCGGTGTCAATCCAGGATGCCCAGATGATTGTCGTTGGTGCCCATCCGCACTGATGGTTGTGCTTGGTTGAGAAGACGTGTTCAGTGCATGATGGATAACCGTGAGATACTATTTCTGAAACCACCTGTGCAGAAGCTGTGTGAAGAAATGTCTAAGTTGAAGATTGACAATGCGAACGAAACTGTGCCATCTGTGTGGGATACCTTGGGGCAGCCAAGTGGAAAGTATGATTACATGGTGAAGTACACTGTTCCTGGAAGCTACAAGATTCCTATTGAAGATGTTAAAGCGACCGGATGGGGTGACGATTTCCCTGAAGACTATGCTGATATTAACACAATAAGCATTTCCTCTGCTGATCCTGTGCCTAGAGTGGCACCTCTCATCATCACTTCTCCAAGACCTGTTCCATATTCCTCTGACAAGGCTATCCCTTGGAATTATGGAGCTGATGTTTACTATCATGGTGTCAAACAAGACCCTCTGACTATTGAAGATCTTACCATTGAAGTTTCTATTCCTGACATTGACAACATCACCGGATCCAGTAAGGTGACCAGAACCGGAAGAGTATTCTCTCCAGATATCTCTCCTCCAAAAGACACTGCGACTCCAGCTCGCATTCCGTCTACTCCACCAATATCCCCAGCTAGAGGAAAGAATCAGTGGCTCATCCTGCTCAACCAGAAGTACCAAAGGAAGTTACTGAAGACACCTCCAAACAAGAAATGGAGGAAATTCTGAAGATCATCAAGAAGAGTGATTACAATGTTGTGGAACAATTGGGACAGACTCCGTCCAAGATCTCCATGCTTGCTCTGCTCTTATGCTCCGAGGCTCATGCTAAGGCCTTGGTGAAGTTTCTGAAGAATGCTCATGTACCGCAAGACACTACCACCGATCACCGAAGTTTGTATTGCTAGCCTGGCTGCCAACAACGGCCTAGGCTCGATGTCGATTTGACTCCCGGAAGAAACATAACAAAGCCTTGCACATCTCATTGAATGCAAGGGCACTACACTGTCTCATGTTTTAGTAGATACCGGTTCTGCTCTGAATATCCTTCCGAAGACTGATTTTGATCGACTTGATGTCGAAGGGTTGGTTCTGAGACCCAATGACATTATCGTGAGAGCTTTTGATGGTTCTAAGCGCACTGCACTTGGAGAGCTCATCATGTTAAAGTCGGTTCCCACTTTTGACTCCACTTTCTTTGTCATGGACATCCGTCCGACTTATTCTTGCCTACTTGGACGCCTTGATACATGGGGCATATACTCTACCTTACATCGAAACCAAATACCCGTGAAAGGGAAGGTTGTCACAGATGTGGTGAAGAAGAGTATATATGGTCATCTCATCATTCCGCTATCTCGAGATGGAGGGTGAATTCTTCGAGACTCCTGTCAAGCTTTTGAAACAATTCCCGAGTCATGCTGACTCTCCGCCACTCCCGAAGATGCCAAAGTTCCGCCTAGGATGGCCTCATTGAAAGATGCTCAAGCCGCTGAACAAGGAGGTAGCATTTTGGGTCAGCCCCGATCTTCCTTTCAAACGACAAGACCGGTTTAGGCTTCACCATCAAGGGTCGAAGATGATACGCCGCGAACGAGCCGCCAACTTCCTTTCCGCATCGCCAGTGGAATCCATGCTATAGAAGACAACGACAACGGCTTCGACATCGCGAGTGGATCTTCCCAACCTGATCATGGGCTCAAGAATTGGAAGATCAAGACGTCATACCAATCTCCTTTAGCCGAGTAATTGCTCTTGTTTTGTTTTGCTCGTATTTCTTTATGTTTTGAACAATAAACTTTGAAAGCCTAGTGCCTTGCGGGCATCATGGCTCGTCGAGGGTTATTATCTCGTTTGCGTATTTTCATTCAATAAATCGTTGGACTTTTGCATTCAATTGTGTTTCTTTCTTTTACTTTATCACCCTTCAAAAGCTATGTGTTCTTACACACACCCACGTGATACACCGCAGAATCACTCCGAATCTCGTTAATAATGCTATGCTAGTGCTAAATATGACTTCGATAATCCGATCTACCAAGCCAAGACGAAAGTGAGGAAGATTGTGAAGTGCCGGAGAACTTGCCGATCACAGAAGAAGAGCGAGTTATAGACCACACGAAGAGCAAGTTGAGGTTGTGAATTTGGGTAACGACGAAGATGTAAAAGAGATCAAGATAGGAGCGGGTCTTGAGAAGTTAAAGAAAGGTTGGTTCGATGCTACGAGACTATATTGAGGTTTTGCTTGGTCACGAAGACATGCTGGTTTAGACATTGATATTGTGGTACACGATTGCCAACAAAAGAAGGTTTTCTCCCAAAGGAAAAAGGTTCGTCGATGCGTCCCGAGATGTCGAGAAAATCAAAGCCGGGTTATGAAGCGCTCAACGCTGGTTTCCTAGCCATTACTCCTTATCCCGGTTGCAAATGTGGTACCCGTGCCTAAGAAGGATGGTAAGGTACGAATGTGTGGATTACAGAGATCGAACAAAGCGAGTCCGAAGATGATTTCCACTTCCTCATATTGATGTTATGGTTGACAACACCGCCACATAAGGTTTTCTCCTTCATGGATGGTTTCTCCGGTTACAATCGATCAAAATGGCTCAAGACATGGAAAGACTACTTTTGTAACAGCAAGCACTTTCACAAGGTTATGCCGCTCGGATCAAGAACGCAGCGCCACTTATCAGCGTGCTATGGTGACATTGTTTCATGACATGATTCATCACGAGATAGAGGTCTCGCCGACGACATGATAGCTCGATCACGCATCAAGAAGAACATCTAGATCATTTGCGTAAACTATTTGACAGTTGAAGAAGTACAGATTGAGACTTAATCCCAACAAGTGCACCTTTGGAGTCGATCCGGAAAACTCTTAGGGTTTGTTGTCGGTGGTAAAGGTATTGAGGTTGACCCGCCAAGGTTAAAGCTATTCAAGAGATGCGGCTCACCGAGAAAAGTCGAGGTTTCTTGGGCCGATTGAACTACATTGCATTCATTGCACACTAATCGCTACTTGTGAGCCAATCTTCAAGTTACTTAAGAAAGATCAAGTAGTGGAATGGAGCGACGATTGCGATCGCTTTTGACAAAATCAAGGAGTACCTACGAATCCTCCTATCCCGATGTCACCCGCAAGGAAGACCTCTTATCATGTACTTGGGTGTTAGAGAACTCAATGGGTGTGTGTTGGGCAACATGACGAGTCGGTCGAAAAGAGCATGCAATATACTACCTTAGCAAAAGTTTACCGATCGTGAAACAAGATACTCACTCGAGAAAACTTGCAACGCTTTTTGGGGTGCTCACGACTAAGGCAAGATATGTTGACTCACACTACCTTGTTGATTTCCAAGATGGATCCGATAAAATACATATTTGAGAAACCAGCTCTCTCCGGAAGAATAGAAAGATGGCAAATGATCTTGACCGAGTATGACATCCAGTACACTTCTCAGAAAGCAATCAAAGGAAGTGTGGTAGCCGATCATTTGGCTCATCAAGCCGTAGATGACTATCACATGCGATTCAATTTCGAGCGAAGATGTTTGACTAGTTACAGATTGCGAAGAACCAGGCCCAGACGAAGGACCTGAACAAGGATCCCGATGGACTATGGTCTTTGATGGAGCCTCAAACGCACTTGGCAATGGCATTGGCGCCATCATTACATCCCCTACAGGCGGACATACACCTTTCACCGCCAGATTATGTTTCAGTTGCACTAACAATATGGCTGAATACGAAGCGTGCATCATGGGTCTTAAAGCTGCTATTGACTTAAGAATCAAGTTCTTGCAAGTGTATGGAGACTCAGCTTTAGTGATCAGTCAGATTAAGGGCGAGTGGGATACGAAGCATCCGAATCTCATTCCATATTGAGAGCATGTTCTGAGTTTGATTCCTTACTTTGAAGAGATCACTTTCAATCATATTCCACGAGAAGAGAATCAGTTGGCAGACGCATTGGCTACTATGTCGTCTATGTTCAAGGTTAGATGGGACAACGAGGCTCCCCAGATCATCATTGAGAGGTTTGACGAACAGTATTGTTATGAGCTTGATACACAAGAGAAACCTTGGTACTATGACGTGAAGAGGTATCTTGAGACTCAGGAATATCCCGCAGGGGCATCTGTTAATGATAAGAAGTTCATGAGAAGATTCGCATCCAAATTCTTTCTCAGCAACGACACCTTATACAAGCGCAACCACAACTTGTGCTTACTCCGCTGTATAGACCAGCGAACCGCGATGCGTATCATGGAAGAGTTACACGAAGGCGCATTTGGTACCCACTCCAGTGGACACACCATGGCTAAGACGATTTTGAGAACAGGTTACTATTGGTCCACCATGGAAGCTGATTGTCACCGCTACGCTCGATCTTGTCACAAATGCGAGATATATGCCGACAAAGTGCACATACCTCCAGTACCTCTGAATGTTTTAACTTCTCCTTGGCCTTTTGCAATGTGGGGCATTGACATGATTGGAGAAATCAAGCCCATGACTTCAATGGACATTGTTTCATCCTTGTGGCAATTGACTATTTCACCAAGTGGGTAGAAGCGCCTCGTTAGCATATTACCAAGAATGTTGTGGCTCGATTCATCAAACATAATCTTATCATCGGTATGGCACTCCCGAAAGGATTATCACAGATAATGGCTCTAATCTCAACAACAAGATGATCACCGAACTCTGCACGCAGTTCAAGATCAAGCATCACAATTCTTCTCCATATCGGCCTAAGATGAATGGCGTAGTGGAAGCCGCCAACAAGAACATTAAGAAGATTATCTGAGAAGATGCGGTGACTTACAAAGATTGGCATGAGATGTTACCATTTTCTCTTCATGTTTATCGCACTCTGATACGAACATCAACAGGGGCAACCCCTTTCTCTCTCGTATACGGTATGGAAGCCGTCTTACCCATCGAGGTTCGATTCCCTCAACGAGTCCTCCAGGGCGAGTTAAGCGAAGACGATTGGATTCGAACTCGCCTTGACCGATTAACTTGATTGATGAGAACGACTCGCATCCATCCGCCATGGACAGTTATCGAAGCGAATGATCGAGCATTTAACAAGAAGGTCAAGCACCGAGTCTACCAAGTCGATGATCTAGTAGTCAAGCGCATCATTCTTCCACAAGGTGATCCGGGGCAAATGGACTCCCTTATGAGGGACCGTTTGTAGTCAAGGCAGATTTTCGGTGGAGCTATGATACTTAGCACCATGGATGGTGAAGACTTCCACACACCGAGCGTGACATAGTCAAAAATACTACATGAAAGAGACCCGCTAGGTCGGCGAACCTAGGCAAAAATAAGGGCATCCAGCGAACCAAAAGGGTTCGGGCAAAAATAAAGGATATATACAAAATATGTACACACAAGTCGAAAACACGAAAAGGCGGCTTGGGCAAAAAGGTATCGAGATTGAAAACCGAAAGGCGGTCTAGGCAAAAGTTAGGGATTTAAGCGTACGACTATGTCTCTTCGGATCACCTTCCGGACTATCACATCCAAGATTCAAATGGCGAAGATCGGTCTACTCACTTTCTCGTGACAAGGAGATGAGATAGTTGAAATATATGAGTACTAGCATAGTTGGAACTTAACGAGTTTGTTTCCGCATAGCTTTTTACCTTTCTTGTGTACAAACTACTTGGCCATACGCCACCTTTCAAATAAACGCAAAATTCTTTCTCTTTACAATTTCCATTGTTTGTCGTTTGCAATAAGTCCAACGTTTGCTTTGAATGACTATACGCATTTGACAATAAGAATCTAATCACAAACATACGAAAAGTGAACATTCAAAAGTACTTACTACAGGTTCCAGGAATTGGGATGACGACGAAAGTCAACAAATAGTTCCCCACAGAGCATAAAGGTGTCACTCACACCTTCCCAACGGTATATGTTAATCCAAGCGGTGATTCCACTCAACCGAGCAACGTTACATCATCTCAGCGGAACACTTCATCCCAGTGGATATTTCTCATTCCTCCCCTTCTCCCGATGGCGGTATCGGACCCAAGACTTGGTCGATAGTGCATCGGAGGAAACATACACCTTTATTCCCCAAAGAGATTACAACGGACTCCTGACTCTTCCTAGCCGGTCTCGGCGATTATCAAATGCTCCGAGATCTACACTCGGAATCCCGAGAGCGCTTCTTAAATTTCCTCAGCGGATCTACATACAAGGTCCTCAACAGATCGCCTCGGACTCTCCTCGGTAGGTCTATATATGAGATCTCCGACAACGAGCCTCTCAAATCTCTACCTTCCTCAACAATATATAGGCCCAAGACTTGGTCGGATAGTGCATCGGAGAAATCCGGATATCTTTCTTCTCCTTCAAAGCGGGGTTCTCACCTACACAATTCCCGGAGTCAAAAATCTTCAGCGAGAACATCTTCTTCAAGATGGATATGTTTTGAAATATCACAACATCTATCATTCATACATTTCTCATAAAGTCATAATTCATGCATATGTCATTCATATACACCGTCATCATCATACTTTGCATAAGACTAACAAATATTCTATCAAAGTTTCTCTTGTTTTCTCCAAAGCAGTACTGATCCTTCCACGCAAGGTCGAGATTAAGCCCCGAGCCGGCGGAAAACTATCGAAACCGCCAGGTCGAGATTAAGCCCCGACGGAAAACTATCTGAAAGACCGCCTCCGACGGTGGTCGAGATTAAGCCCCAACCGGCGGAAAACCATCCGAAAGACCACCTGGTTATCCTCCGATAAGGGCAATGGATCAACACCGATGCTGAGGAAGCTATCCACATTTTGCCAACTACAATCTCCCTCGAGTAATCAACACAAGATTTATTCGATTCCTTATTATCAGCGGCAACTTCAGAGTGGCGACGACTCGGTTGCCTTGGATGGCATCTTAAGCCCATCTCCGACTAACTTGTCAACATTTCTTCACTTTCGAATCTGCATATATGGTTAAAAATCAATACGGACCAATAACTTCATTCAAAGTGAACACGAAGTCTAACGTCGACTCCTTCGGATGGCATCTTAAGCCCATCTCCTCCGTTCAGAACATCTGAGTCTAACATGTGACTCACTCCCATCGACCTTTCTAGATGGCATCTTAAGCCCATCTCCGTCAGCTCTCCTATTAACAACCTCGAGTCTAGCGTCACGACTCGTTCCCAGTAAGCCTCCAACTTCTCAAATGGCATCATAAGCCCATTTCCGCATCATCGACCAATAGCGAGTGCAAATTTTCGGTGTACTCGGTGTTCAATCATCTTCTACCTTGGTCGCGAAGACAAGCATGTCAATCTAACCTTCCATACAAGAAGATTGAGCAGGGCAGCTGTCATACCCAAAATTTGCCCTCCATCTACTCAAGAGATTTCATACATCCATACTCAAGGATTCCTCAAGAGTTGATCAGACAAACTCTCTGCTAGACAATCAACACAAACTAGGGTTTGGTATCTCTCAAGTCAAGATGGATTTCCAACATCTCCAATGGCCTTCATGCCTCCTCATATGCTTCAAAGATTCTCCATGTCAAGTTTCAAGCCTCACAAGTCAAGTTTCCTCAGACGATTGCTCAGATGGTTGAAAATCAGTTGTATTAGACAAAAGTCAAGCGTGGTCAACATCTGATCAAAACTTGATTTTTGGTCAACATCCTCATTTTGAAGTAACATTCATCATTTGATCAAGGGTTGATCATGATTCATCAAGAAAACTCAAGATTTGCCCAAAAGTCAAACTTTCTAAATTAGGGTTTCTAGGTGAAAAGTCAACTGAACTTTGACTGATCATAACTTTCTCATACTTTCTCGAAATTTTCCACCACCTCTCATTTTGAAGGAAATTCAATTCTCTACAACTTCATGTCTCACAAGAATGTCCAAAAAATGCTTCATTTGAGAGGTATAGCTCAAAACATTACAGGTCATTTTCAAAGTCAACAAAAAGTCAACTTTTTGTTTTGAAGATATTTTGAGCATGGTAACTCCAATTGAGATGAGACCAAAGACATTGTTTAGAGGACTCTTAGAGCTTTCCAAAAAGTCCAAGAACACTCAAAAATGTGGAAAATTGAGCAAGTTACACCATTCACAAGTTGGGCAATTTTGGAAGAATGCACAAAGAGAGATGCTTCAAAAAATCAAATCTTTTGCAAATGGGCCTATTTTTTCTTCATCCTAACTTGTTCCTCATGCAATTAGGAATGCCCAAGCCCAATGCCACGAATTTTTGATTTATTTTTCTATTTAATTTGTAATTTATTTATTTAAATACAAATTAAATCTTAAAATAAATTATAAAATCAAAATTAATTGGAAGATTGATTTTTATTGCTTTCTTGTGATCCAATCAACCCATAAATGCCAGCAATTTCGAAATTGGATCAAATTTGGCAAGATTGGATTGAAATTGGACAAAATTTGAAAATTTGATTTCATGAGAATATCAAAATTTGATTTCCATTGAATGTTGATCAATTCTTTCTAAAAACCATTCCAAATCCATCCAGTATAAATATATGATGCATACCTATCAAGAGAGAAAGGGAAAAAATTGCTCCACAAACCCTAACCTAAAGTCAAAATTTCGTGTCCTTGAAGCAACTAGCAATCCTAGTTCCAGCCATCCACAGCCAATTCTGAGCATTCCATCTTGTTCCTTGTGCCATTTAGAATCGATCCAGATACTTATATCATTCAAAACCATCCAGAAACAAGAAATCACGAATCGGTTTGTTCTTGGAAATTTTGAAATCGTGTTTCATTATTCATGCATTATTAACATGGTTTGTTGTTGTTTTTGTGTTTAGTGATGTGTTTGCAAACTTTCTGGGTGCTTTAATCGAATTTCCATGGCCGGGAACACATGATACCATTGTTAGGGTTTCAGAACACGATTTGGGGTTTCCTTTAAACGGAAAAATTGGACCATGAGACCTATACCATTGCATCCGGAATGATTCCCTGAATCGAACCATGGCTTTAGAATGTATTTATATTATGTGTGCTGCATTTTTGATATTAGCCAGGGACATAGCGTCGAAGAAAAGCCGACGCTGGATTTTCAAATATTTGAATCGGAGAGAAGCGATCGTTGCGCGAGAAGAAGCGGGGACGGCGTGTCTTAGCCCACTCATTCCGTTTCTAAACAGTGCAACACGCCAGCTCAGTTGGTCAAGCATGTGGTTTTCAAGGTTTGAAAGGGATGTCTCCAGTTCGATTCCTGGTTCAGACAATCCCTTTTTACACTTTTCCAAAACTCTATTTTTCATATTTTTTCACATTATTTAATATTTTTGCATTATTTTAATTCTTTTCATAATTTTTATTTTGCATTAAAAAATTACCAAAAACATTTTTTCTTTTTGCATTATTTTCACAAAAATGTTTATTTAATTTAATAAATTAAAAAATATAATTTTTGCATGCATATTTATTTTATTTTTATTTTTGCATTTAAATCACTATTAATTGCATTTTAATCATTAAATCTTTTCCAAAAAATCCCAAAAAAATATTTTAACTTATTTATCTTATTTCCAGCATGCATTAATTTTCTCATATTAAAAATTGCATTTTTTCTAACATTTTCTCTTATTTCGATTTCATCATATTTTTCGAATTTCTTATTCTTTCACAGGTTGCTCCGTTTCGGACGTTTTCTTTTTATCATTCTATTTTTTCCAATAATGTAATTGTTCATGGGTTGTAATAGTTTAATCTAGGGTTTTATTTTCCGCAAGTTTAAATTATGTATCTGCCCCAAAGCCATGTAATAGCGTAGGTTTATTTTCCGCACTTTACATTCCGCATTTTACTTTCCGCACCCTTATCAATTGCTAGTAATTAGGCGTGTATGGCAAGATAATAATTGGACATAGCTCACACTAATCTTCAAGATAAAATATTCTGAATTCAACACACTTCTATCACACACGCACCCCTTAGGGTAATTCTCTCTCGATGCCTTTCGATTTCAAATGGTCATGTCCCTCGAACGTAGAGGTATTCTAGCACCGTTGCCTTCCAAACAAATCATCATAGTCCCTTCGATACAAAGATCATAAGACCCACGATGTCGCCTCCGAATACATGATCTTGACCCTCGATTGTCGCCTACGAAAAATGATGATAGTCCCTTCGATATGTGCTAGGATACTTCCTACAAGTTGCTTTCTATGACCATCCGATGTCCCTTCGAATGTCCGCTTACATCCAGCGAATGGAGCTACCTACTAACTAATGGTACGGCTAGCGCTATTCTAAAGGAACGTAGAAGTACAAAAGCGACCAATTAAAGTGGGTAAATAAGTCTCTTAGTTGCTTGCTCTATCAAATGCTTTTCACACTACACACTTTTTCAAAGTTCAAATTTCTTTCAAAACAAATCATTTCCGAACACTTTGTATACACTCCTACATGAGTCATTACAAAGTCAAAGCGAAATACCCTTTTCAAAACATCTTTGTCAAACACACGAAAGCAAATTTTAAAAGTTATCTAAGAGCAACTAAGAGCGTAGAATAAGCTGCGGATGGAAAGGGTGCTAATACCTTCCCTTTTCATAACCATTCTCCGAACTCGAGAATCTAACGAAGGTCTTTTTACTTTTACCTTCCCTTAATTGGATAAAAATAAAAGTCGGTGGCGACTCTTGCTATCCGCACATTTGGATACAAAAATCCTACAAAGTCAGGTTCACCGTATTACACATGTTCTGAGTTTGATCCCCTACTTTGAAGAAATCACTTTCAACCACATTCCACGAGAAGAGAATCAGTTGGCGGACGCATTGGCTACTATGTCGTCTATGTGCAAGGTCAGATGGGACAACGAGGCTCCCCAGATCATCATTGAGAAGTTTGACGAACCAGTATATTGTTACGAGCTTGATACAGAAGAGAAACCTTGGTACTATGACATGAAGAGGTATCTTGAGACTCAGGAATATCCGGGCATACATCAATGATAAGAAGTTTTTGAGAAGGTTTGCATCCAAATTCTTCCTCAACAACGACATCTTATACAAGCGCAACCACGACTTGTGCTTACTCCGCTGTGTAGACCGGAAAACAACATAACGTATCATGGAAGAGTTACACGAAGGCGCATTTGGTACCCACTCCAGTGGACACACTATGGCTAAGAAGATTTTGAGAACAGGTTACTATTGGTCCATCATGGGTGATTGTCACCGCTATGCTCGATCTTGTCACAAATGCGGATATATGCGAGACAAAGTGCACGTACCTCCAGTACCTCAATGTTCTAACTCCTTGGCCTTCGCGATGTGGGGCATTGACATGATTGGAGAAATCAAGCCCTGCTTCCAATGGACATCGTTTCATCCTTGTGGCAATTGACTACTTTACCAAATGGGTAGAAGCGACCTCGTTCGCATCATTACCAAGAATCTTGTGGCTCGGTTCATCAAGCATAATCTTATCTGTCAGTATGGCACACCAGAAAGGATTATCACGGATAATGGCTCTAATCTCAACAACAAGATGATCACCGAACTGCGCAGTTCAAGATCAAGCACCACAACTCTTCTCCATATCGGCCTGATGAATGGCGCGATGGAAGCCGCCAACAAGAACATTAAGAAGATTATCTGAGAAGATGCGGTGACTTACAAAGATTGGCATGAGATGTTACCATTTTCTCTTCATGGTTATCGTGAACATCAACGAGGCAACCCTCTCTTGTACGGTATGGGCGGTTCTACCCATCGAGGTTCAAATACCCTCGACGAGTCCTCGGACACGAGTTAGGCGAAGACGATTGGGTCGGACTCGCTTTGACAGATTAACTTGATTGATGAGAACGACTCGCATCCATCGCCATGGACGATCTATCGAGCGAATGAGCATTCAACAAGAAGGTCAAGCATCCGTCTACCAAGTCGGTGATCTAGTAGTCAGCGCATCATTCTTCCACAAGGTGATCCGGGAAAATGGACTCCCACCTACGGGGACCGTTTGTAGTCAAGGCAGTATTTTCGGCGGAGCTATGATACTTAGCACCATGGATGGTGAAGACTTCCCACACCTGTGAGCGCAGACATAGTCAAAAATACTACGCATAAAAGACCCGCTAGGTCGGTGACCTAGGCAAAAATAAGGGCATCTGGCGAACCAAAGGGTTCGGGCAAAAGTTAAGGATATATACAAAACATGTACACCGGAAGTCGAAAACACAGAAAAGCGGCTTGGGCAAAAGGGTATCCGGTGGTGAAAACCGAAAGGCGGTCTAGGCAAAAGTTAGGGATTTAAGCGTACGACTATGTCTCGTCGAGATCACCTACTTCTAGACTGCTATCAGCATTCAAGATTCGAATGGCGAAAATCAATTCACTCACTTTCTCTTGTGAGGAGATGAGATATCTGAAATATATGAGTACTAGCATAGTTGGAACTTAACGAGATTGTTTCCGCATAGCTTTTTACCTTTCTTTGTACAAACTACTTGGCCATACGCCACATTTCGAATAAATACAAGTTCTTTCTCTTTACAATTTTCACTGTTGTTGTTTGCATAAAGTCCAATGTTTGTTTTGAATGATTATATGCATCTGACAATAAAAATCTATTCACAAACATGCGAAAGGTGAACATGCAGAAGTAATTACTACGGACTCCAGGAATTGAGATGACGGCGAAAGCCACCGAAATGTTCCCCTGCAAAGTACATTTCCCACAGAGATGTCACTCATCCCCCCACAGAGCATGATCCCCACAAAAGCGTTGCTCACTATAAACCTTCCCCAGTGGAGTACGCATCGGTCCCCAAGCAGTGATTCCACTTAACCAGATTACACCTGTCTTCGAGCAATAGCATTTCATCCCCAGCCGAGATATTTATCCCCAGCGGATATCTCTCAACCATTCCCCTTTTCTCCAGCAGCAGTGTCCAGACTTGAAACTTGGTCAGATAGTGCACCGGAGGAAACCTACGTCTATTATGCCTCAGTCAGAGACTACAACAGGTCCCAGATCCCTCTAACCCGGTCTCCCGGTAACTACCAAATACTCTCCCGCAAGATTTACACATAAAATCCCCGGTAGAGTACCTCCCAGACTCTCCCCAGCAGGGTCTATTTACGAAATCCTCAACAATATCTAGGCCTGAAACTTGGTCAGATAGCGCACCGGAGGAATCAAAGTAATCTTTCTTCTCAGGATCTCCATCCTCAAACAGAAGTCAGAAATCTCCAAGCAGAACATCTGCATTTTCCTCAAGATGGATATGTTTTGAAATACCACAACATCTATCATTCATACATTACTCATAAAAGTCATAATTTGTGCATATGGCATTCATACGCATCGTCATGCATCATACTAATCAATATTCTATCAAAATTTCTCTTGTTTTTTCCAAAACAGGTGAAAATCACTTCTGACGCAAACTGGTCCAGGATTAAGACCCGAATCCAGACGGGAAAACTATCTGAACGACCACCCTCGTTGTCCTCCAACAACGGATCCAGGATTAATACCCAAAGCTAGACGGGAAACCTTATCCGAACGATCGCAAGTTATCCTCCGATAACAGGCAGTGGACCAACACCCGATGCACAACAGAGAAGCTGTCCACACTTTGCCAAGCTACTATCCCCTCAGAGTAGTCAGCACGAAGATCTATTCTGACTCCTTCTTATTATCAACAGCAACTACAGAGTCTAGCGTACGACTCAGTTGCCTTGGATGGCATCTTAAGCCCATCCCCGACTACTTATCAACCTTTCTCCATTTTCAGAATGCTGCATATTTGGTTAAAAACCAATACAAACCAATAACTTCATTCAAAGATTAACACGAAGTCTAGCGTGCGACTCTCTCCCCTTTTCATAACCTTCTCCCTTACTCAGAATCTAACGAAGGTCTTTTTCTGTACTTTTTACCTTCCCTTAATTGGATAAAAGAAAAGTCGGTGGCGACTCTTGCTATCCGCACATTGCGATACAAATCCTACAAAGTCGGTTCACCGTGTTACACTTGGTCAACTCTAGCACTTTCTTCTCACTTGCATAACACTGAGTTTCAAAGGTACCCCTTTCTTCTTTAAACTGAATCCAGGATCTCTTCAAGTCAGGATGGAGAACGGTATAGGATACGTCACCTATAGCAAGTTCCATAATTACAAAGCAAAACGGCATCATGAGGTTTTGAGCTCGAGCTCGCACCCATTTGAGGTAAGGTTCCCAAGCAATGGAGTTTGGTGCCCCAAAGTATCGTATCTTCTTTACCATGCCCCAAGCGTGTATGAACCTTCGGTAATGCGGAGATCGTGGTTGTAATCGAACACAATATCTTGGAGAAGCATATCATGTGGACCATCTCTTGAGCAAAACCAAAGACGTAGAGCTAAAGAAGGGTTGTGTAATACCTCCCTTATACCAAGGAGTGGTACATTAGGGAATTCTCCACAACGCTCACTGAATGTGAAGTCCTTTTGGGAGAAAAGATTCCAACGGATATCTGAATGAGAGAGTGACATTAACCTTTGAGACCATTTCAATCTTTGTTCATTCTTCAAAACTGATGGAGGAAGGTGCGAAATAAACCACCTGGAAAGTAACGGTATGCAACACATGAGAGTTCCTTGTCTTTTAGTAGTACGAGAGTGTGGAGAGAATGTAGGATGTCTCCAAGTAAAGTAGGCACTGGATTGCGGGTAAGAAACAACTTGATGGCGTTGACATCTATGAATTGATCCGAGTTAGGGAATATAACCAAACCATAGATTAACAAGGCCACAACATCTTCAAATGCATGGAAACTCATAACTTTGAGGAATTCTCGGGCTTTCTTAATTAAGAATTTGGCAAGTAAACTCTTAACTCCACTTCTAGTTTCCCAATTGGCTTCAATGTCCGAGCGCTTAAGGTGTAAGGCTGATACAATGTCTTCGTACTTAGGAACCTTTTCTAAACCGGTGAATGGCATTTGGTCAAGAATAGGTACCCCAAGTAGCTTGGAGAACTCTTCCAAGGTAGGAACTAACTGATAATCTCTGGGAATGTAAAGCAATGGTGTTTCGAATCAAAGAACTGGAATAGGACATGCATCATATCTTCTTCAAAACTGGAGGTAACCAAATCAAGTAGATAACCGTGTCTTTTGATGAACTGAGCATGATCGGGAATTTTCGAAAACAATTCTTTGAGCTGAGAAGGTATACCCACGAAGTTGATTCGGATAGTCTTCCTAGAAGCCATAATTCCTCCTACAAAACAGAGCAAAGATAAATCCCTAGGTCCTTGAAATAGTTAGAAATGATATGCAATGCAAATGATGTCATGATGTCATGTTTAGCACACACAAACAATTCACACAATGAGCCTAGGTTTAAGGCTTGCAAGAGGTCTAGGTGATTACCCCACCAAAAGTTTGAGTTAGTTCATCCTGTCCTATAATAGTAACCGGGTTCTAGGAATCTCATATCATTGACCTTTCTCGTAGGCATTTATTTCAATACGACTACCATGTAGTCGACCGAAAATATCCCAAAAGTCTGATCTTAATGAGCGTAGCATCGAGTATCAGCCAACCTCGGTCTGCACCAAAGCCGGCCATCTCACCACCTTCTAATGGCCAAGATGGGTCAATTAAGGTTCTAAAAGTTTAGTTAGTGCTTGATGACACCATGCAGAAGCCAAATACTATCCTCAACTTGGGAATGAAGAGTATCAGGATATCCAAAGTGTCACACTAACGTAGCCATCATGTTGACCGTTTCGATATACGTCTAACGGTCGCGACGATTTATTGCTACTTACCTAAAAGGAAACCCGGATCCGGGTGTAGGATCCCCCACAAATATAATACCCAAGCAACCCTTAAAGATAAAGCAAGCAAGTCAAACAAAAAGCAATAAAAGTGTTCTAAAAATCCCTAAGGCATTCTCTCTTTAGGGTGTCTCCCCGGCAGAGTCGCCAGTTCTGTAACACGGTGAACTGACTTTGTAGGATTTTGTATTGCAAATGTGCGGATAGCAAGAGTCGCCACCGACTTTTCTTTTATCCAATTAAGGGAAGGTAAAAAGTACAGAAAAAGACCTTCGTTAGATTAGGAGAAGGTTATGAAAAGGAAGGTATTAGCACCCTTTCCATCCTAGCTCTTAGTTGCTCTTAGATCACTTTAAAATTGTGCTTTCTGTGTGTTTGACAAAAATGTTTTGAAAAGGCATTTTGCTTTGACTTTACAATGATTCATGTAGGAATGTATACAAAGTGTTCGGAAATGTTTCGTTTTTGAAAAGAGTTTGAACTTTGAGAAAAGTGTGAGGTGCAAAAAGTATTTTGATTAGAGCAAGCAACTAAAAGTCTTATTACCTACTCGAATTGGTCGTTTCGTGTTGTTTTACGTTCCTTTAGAATAACGCTATCCATACCATTAGTTGGTAGGTAACTCCATTCGTTGGATAAGCGGGACATTCGAAGGACATCGTATGGTCATAGAAAGCAACTTGTAGGAGTATCCTAGCACATTCGAAGGGACTATCATCATTTTCAGAGGCGACAATCGAGGGTCAAGATCATGTATTCGGCGACATCGTGGGTCTATGATCTTTGTATCGAAGGACTATGATGATTTGTTTTGGTAACGGTGCTAGAATACCTCTACGTTCGAGGGACTTGACCATTTGAAATCGAAAGGCATCGAGAGAGAATTACCCTAAGGGGTGCGTGTGTGAAAAAGTGTGTTGATTCAGATATTTTATCTTGAAAATTAGAGTGGGCTATGTTCAATTTTTGTCTTTCCATACACGCCTAATTACTAACAGTTTAT
Source organism: Vicia sativa (assembly GCA_021764765.1). Taxonomy (NCBI): domain Eukaryota; kingdom Viridiplantae; phylum Streptophyta; class Magnoliopsida; order Fabales; family Fabaceae; genus Vicia; species Vicia sativa. The sequence goes on along the minus strand of CM038794.1, from coordinate 22,280,350 downwards.
AGAGATGCGGAAATTAAAATGCGGAAAGGTAAAGGTGCGGAAAGATAAATCCTACGCTATTACATGGCTTTGGGGCAGATACATAATTTAAACTTGCGGAAAATAAAAGCCCTAACTTAACTATTACATCCCATAAGCAGTTACATTATTGAAAAAAAGAAAACGGTAAAAAGAAATCGTCCGAAACGGGATAACCTGTGAAAAGATAAGAAATCGGAAAAATACGAGGAAATCGATCAAGAGAAAAATGTTAGTAAAAATGCAAATTTTGAATGAAAAATACTTCATGCTGGAAATAACATTAATATGCTAGAATAATTTTTTGGGGGTTTTTTGGAGATAATTTGATAATTAAAAAACTAATTAAAAGTGATTTAAATGATAAATTAGAAATAAAATTAAATATGCATGCAAAATAATATTTTTTAATTTTATAAATTAAATAAACATTTTCTGGAAATAATGCAAAAAGAAAAATATTTTTTTGGGGTTTTAGATGCATGATAAAAATTATTGAAATAAATTAAAATGCATGTAAAATATTAAAGAAATAAGAAAAATATGAAAACATTGCAAGCTTTGTAAAAAATACTTTGCCATGGCCAGGGATCGAACTGGAACTGGAGACCTTGCTTTCATACTCCCATGCCTTTGCCAACTGAACCAGCGTGCACGCGTGTCATGGAAACGGAGCGAATGGCTTACAAACAGGTGTCGTCTCCTGGTTACACCGATCTCGCGCCAAACTTCGTCTTCCTCGTTTTGAAAATTTGAAAATCCTGCGTCGGCCTTGGCTCGACGCTATGGCCCTGGCTAAATCAAAAATCATGTACAAGTAATATAAATAACATCTAAGGGTATGGATCGATTGGAAACATCGTTCTGAACACGATGGTGGTAGTCTCGTGGTCCAATTTTTCCGTTTTAGAGAAACCCTAATTTGAAACCGAAAACCCTAGCAATGGCAAATCGTGTTTCAGGCTATGGAAATGCAATCAAATTACCCAGAACGCTTGCAAACTCCATTCTAATCACAAAAACAACAACAAAACATGTTAATGATGCATGAAAATTGAAAATCGAATTTTGAAAAAGAAGAACAAACCGAATTCTGGTTTTCGAGTTTCTTGATGGTTTTGGATGATGTAAGGGTCTGGACTGATTCCAGGGATGCCAAGGAATATGTTTGAATCCTCAAAAACGATTGAAACAGGCTGGATCGATGGCTGCTAGTAGCTTGTATAACACGGATTTTTTGAGCTTCAATAGGGTTTCTCCAGCCAGTTTTTCTACTCTAATTCGTGTGGCATGTATTGTATATATATAGTAGATGGAATTAGAGTTGATTTGAGAAAGAATCAATCATCAATCAATGCAAAACATATTTGATTTTGTACCAAATCAAATTTTCTCTTCTTTGATCAATTTTCAATCAATTCTTGCCATATCCAATAAAATTTCGAAATTTGCTGGCTTTATTGAGTTGCTTGGATCTCAAGGAACAGAAAAAAATCAAATTTTCTTTTAATTTTGATTTTATACTTTATTTTTTAATTTAATTTGTATTTAAATGAATAAAATACAAATAAAATAGAAAAATAAAATACAAATTCGTGGCATTGGGCTTGGATATTCCTAATTGTATAAGGAACAAGTTTGGATGAAGAAAAAGTAAGCCCATTTGCAAAAAAAATTATTTTTAGAAGTATCTCTCTTTGTGCACTTCTTCAAAATTGCTCAACTTGTGAAGGGTGTATCTTGCTAAATTTTCCACATGTTTGAGTGTTCTTGGACTTTTTGGAAAGCTCTAAGAGTCCTCTAACCAACCTCTTTGGTTTCATCTCAATTGGAGTTTCCATGCTCAATATATCTTCAAAACAAAATGTTGACTTTTTGTTGACTTTGAAAAGGACCTGTAATGTTTTGATCCATACCTTCCAAATGAAGAATTTTTTGAACATTCTTGTGAGACATGAAGCTGTAGAGAATTGAATTTCCTTCAAAACAAGAGGTGGTGGAAAAATTTCTGAGAAAGTATGAAGAAGTTATGATCAGTCAAAGTTCAGTTGACTTTTCCTCAAGAAACCCTAATTTAGAAGGTTTGACTTTTGAGCAAATCTTGAGTTTTCTTGATGAATCATGATCAACCCTTGATCAAATGATGAATGTAACTTAAAAATGAGGATGTTGACCAAAAATTATGAAGTTTGACTGTATGTTGACCACAGTTGACTTTTTGTTCAATACAATTGATTTTCAACCATCTGAGCAATTGTCTGAGGAAACTTGACTTGTGAGGCTTGAAACTTGACATGGAGAATCTTTGAAGCATATGAGGAGGCATGAAGGCCAATGGAGATGTTGGAAGTCCATCTGGGTCTGAGGATAGCCAAACCCTAGTTTGGGTTGATTGTCTAGGAGAGGGTTTGTCTGATCAACCTTTGAGGAATTCTTGAGTATGGATGCTTGGAGTGTCTTGAGAAGATGGAGGGAAAATTTTGGGGTATGACAGCTGTTGCACCCCAAAATTTTCCCTCCTATTTCAATTTTATCTGGCTTAGGCTTCACATTCATATGCATATGCTTCCATGTTTTAAAACAAAAAATATGGTGTTGTGGCATTTGATTAAATTGTTGGATGATAGCCCGACGATTTAATTAAATTTAAAGTATTTAGGTCATTAGATGATAGCCTAATGACTTAAATATTTTTATTCCATACACTTAATAAATATGAACTTTGCTTCACCTCACCCTTTTCATAATAAAGATTTTGGATGAGAGATGATTGGTCGAGCTCACTCACCAATTTCAAGTATTCGAATCGTTAGATGATAGCCTAACATTTTGGTATTTGTCTTCCAGCAATTCACCGATTGACTCATCTTTCTCCGTCAAAACCCTCGTTCCTCTTTTTGTCCGCAACTTTGTTTTATGATCAGCTTCCCAAAAGCCAAAACCTTATTTTCTACGAAACCTAATTCTCTTCTTTTACTCTTTTAATCCAATAAATAAAATAATAATAATATAATTACTATTATTTTCTTAATGGGCCTAATATATATATTCACACCTCCACTTCGCTATTCGCCACTCACGATCCCAATTAATATAATTAAATACAATTATTCAAAATAAATAATATTATTCTTAATATTATTCCTCCGATTTAACCGACTAAGTCCAACTTTAATTTAATAATTCAAACAGGCCTCTTACAATGATACCGACAAATCCAATTACTCCGATAAATTCTCAACTTCGTCTAATTCCAACAAATAAATCCTTTAATAATTTAATTAAATAATTAATTAAATTCAGGGCATTACAGGCATGCACGCCATTCACGGCCTGAAGGTGGAAGATGATTGAACACTTAAGTACCCTGAAATTTGCACTCGCTGGTGCGCAGAGTAACGCTGTTGGTTGATGATATGCTTGAAGTGGCTTAAAGATGCCACTCGGAGAGATTACTATGTATAGTCGGAGATGGGCTTAAAGATGGAATCCAAGGAGTGTCAAAATAGACCTTCATTCAAGTTTTATCTGAGAAAAGTGCCTATCATTTAGATAGTTTCCCCGTCCTGTTTCGGGAATTGATCTACAATCTGCTTTGGAATTTTAGTAACTTGACATTGCAAATTTAATATGAAGAGACGTAGATTATTAATCAATCACTACTTAGGGACTAACGTGATTTGATCTGAAGTAAATTATTACTGTTCGGGGACTAATGCAATAAGGAAAGGTGTAGATAACTGATCAACCACTGCTCGGGGACTAACGTGGTCTGATTATAAGTAACTTATTACTGCTTGGGGGCTAACGCAATAAGGAAAGGTGTAGATAACCGATCAACCATTGCTCGGGGACTAACACGGTCTGATTGGAAGTAACTTATTACTGCTCGGGGACTAACGCAATAAGGAAAGACGTAGATAATCTATCAACCACTACTCAGGAACTAACGTGACTTGATTGGGAGTAACTTATTACTTCTCGGGGACTAATGTAATAAGTTGAGACGTAGGTAATTGATGCACCACTGCTCGGGGACTAATGTGATTTGATTGGAAGTACCTTACGCTCGGGGACTAATGTTATAACTTGAGACATAGGTAATTGATCGACCAACCCTGGACTAACGCGATCGTTCAAGTAATTGCTGGGGACTAATGTAATAATGAAAGACGTAGATAATCCATCAACCACTACTCGGGACTAACGTGACTTGATTGGGAGTAACTTATTACCGCTGGGACTAATGTAATAAGTCGCGTTGTTGATTTTGTATACCGGTTTGTTCTCATAGTATGATAAATATAAATATCCGAAAGAGCCATTTTCCGAGATTATCCTATGAAGGGGATGCGTTCGAGTGATAATATCTGAAGGATAGTTTTTTTCAGGACTACTTTCTGTAGGGGAAATGCATTCCAGAATAATCTTTGAAGGAGAATGTTCGTAGTCATATATTGATTTTTTCGGATATGCATTTTTTGACTTTCATCTATTTCATTTAATTTAAAAAAGATATGGTTAGCTTTATGTATATGCATGATAATGCTTTTGGAATACTAGAATGCTATATGCATTTTGTATATGTTATGATATTTGACGGATGATGTATAAATGCAATTATTTCTATATTTCAAAACATATCCATCTTGGGAAAATAAATCCCTGATGGTCTGTTGGAGATGAGGAGAATGATTCTTCGACTTCTTCTGGAAATAATTTTACTAGAGATAACATTTTTTAGTCTGAGAATGTTTTGTTGGGGATCTTCGACTTCTGCATGGGGATGGAAAGAAAAATGATTGTTGAAGAACTTGACTATGATGAAAGAGGTGTAAGTTCCTCTGATGCACTATCTGACCAAATTTCCAGGTATGGGTACCGGCTCTATTGGGGAACGATAAACCTCAGGTAAAACTCAGTTGTGGATGACAAATTTGGAATGAAAATTGACTAGGGAAGAGGATATTATCAGGGACTTGGAGAAGTAAACTTCGTTGGGGAATTAATTTCTATAGATCGTGTTGAAGAAGTCTTCACCGTATGCTGGGGAACTAGTCAAAATCCCTGTTTTATTTGTCGAAGGACTTGTTGGAAATGGTGAACATGCTGGAGATATGGAAGTGATTCCCGGTTAATGCCCCCAGTTTCATTTGATGATGTTGGGGAGTTCTATCTCTGTCGAGAAAGCATAGACTCTATGGGGATTATCACATAGAAATTTACTTCTATGGGAATATTGCAGTGAAAACCGACTTTGTGGGGATGTGTTGGTAACTTGAATCATTATCCCAACGCCTAGAGTCTATAGTAACTACTATTCCTGTTTGTTACGCATGTATTCGTAAACAGTAATTATTGTTAAATGCATATGATCATTCAAAGCAATCATTGGGCTTATGTGCAAACAAAACAGAGAAAACAAAAACTTTTTGAATTGAAGGGGAATTTGTATTGATTAAAAAGGTTGGCCTATACACAGGATAATTGCGTACAAAGAGAAAGATATCCTAGTAAGAAGAAATCATCAAAAATACTAAAATACATAAAGTGGTTACAAAGAAAAACTAGCTATGTGAAAACAATCCCATCAAGTTTCAATTCTGCTATTGCCTATATGTCTTCGAGTGTCTCATCTCTTATCATTTGAGCTTCAATTCTGCTAGTTTTTCTTATCATTTGAGCTTGAAGTCGATAACAGCATGGTCTGTAGGTAGATGATCTAACGGGACATAGTCGTACGCTTTAATCCCTAATTTTTTCTTGGACCGCCCTTTCGGGTTTTCAGTCCACCGTGATACCCTTTTTGCCCAAGCCGCCTTTTTCAGGTTTTCGACATGTCGGGTGTACAATTTTCACATATATATATCTCTAATTTTTGCCAAAACCCTTTTTGGTTCGTCGGGATGCCCTTATTTTTCCTAGGCTATTCAACCTAGCGGGTCTCCTTTTATGCGTAGTATTTTTTAACTATGTTCGCATTCACAGAATGTGGGAGGTCTTTTACATCCATGATGGTCAGTATCATAGTTCCACCAGAAAATATCCTTTATACTACAAATGGTCCCTCGTAAGTGGGAGTCTATTTTCCCCTGAGATCACCTTGTGGCATAATGATGCGTTTGACTACCAAATCGTCGGTCTGATATACTTAGTGCTTGACCTTCTTTTTAAAAGCTTTGATCATGCACTTCTGATACATCTGTCAATGGCAGATGGTCGCGAGCCTCTTCTCATAAATAAAATTTATCTGATAAAGCCGAGTTTGGATCCACTCATTTTTGTCTAGATTTGCATCCTTCATAATTCCTAATGAGGGAATCTGAACCTTGATAGGTAAGATAGCTTCCATACCATATATAAGAGAGAACGGGTTTGCCCATGTCGATGTTCATACTGAGGTGTGATAACCATGAAGAGAAAATTGTAACATCTCGTGCCAATCTTTATACATCACTGTCATCTTCTATATAATCTTCTTAATGTTCTTATTGGCGGCTTCCACTATGCCATTCATCTTTGGCCGGTATGGAGAAGAGTTGTGATGCGTTATCTTAAACTGCGTGCAGAGTTCGGTGATCATTTTGTTGTTAAGATTGGTACCATTGTCTGTGATATTATTAGCAACGCGGTTAAAACACCAGTCATGGTACTTGGACTCTAGCTTCTTGTGACACATAACAAGAAGAAGGCATATGTTCCAAAACCCTAAACCTAAGCTTGGAGGCATCGTGGTTTTCAAAAGTATTCATAAGTAAAAGATCATAGGCTCCATAACAATTGGTAATTGTTATGTTCCCTTTATATCTAATGTTTTACTTGTTGGTGGATTAATGTACAATTTATTGTCCATAAATTAATTAAACGACAATGGTTATGATATTATATTTAATCAAGACTCCTGTAAAGTTGTTAGTCAGAAAGATGTCTTTATCCTATTCAACTGTAAAAGAAAGAGAAACATCTATAAGATTATACTTTCAAATCTTAAAAGCAAAACATAAAATGTGTTATGTCTATTAATGAAGAGCAGTGGAATTGGCACAAACGATTGGGCCATGTTAGCATGAGAAGGATATCTCATCTAAACAAGCTTAATTTAGTCAGAGGCCTTCCTAATCTAAAATTATCTTCATAATCTCTTTGTAAAACATGTCAGAATGGTAGGTTTTCAAAAACTTATTTAAAGCAAAAAATGTTATTTCTACCTCCAAACTATTGGAGCCTTTTCACATCGATTTGTTTGGGCCAATGAAAAACGGTGTCAATCAATGGAAAAAGTATGTATTAGTTATTGTTGATGACTATAGCAGATGGATATGGATGAAGTTTATTATACACAAGGATAAGTCACATTCTATGTTTCACCCCCTTCTGTAACCAAGTGCAAAAGAGACGAGTCTCATAATTGTCAAGGTTATAAGTGATCATGGCTGAGAATTTGAGATCAAACTCTTTGAGAAGATGTGTGACCTTTGAATAAATAGAAGATAAAGATCAAGGTTGCTTGCGTAAGATGTTGAGTATAACAATACAAAGTACAATGTGACCTATACTCTTATAGGGTAGCGTAAGGATAGTCATATTTGTACTTGTTGTCTACCATCCTCGCCATGATTGTTGCAGACAAACAACTAGTTTTATGTTTTCTATTCTACCCTCCAACAGATCTCTTTTTCAGCTATAAATGGAGGACTTGGAAGAATTGAACTTAACATTTATTGTTCTTCAAAACTACACTAAAGCGCTGCACAAACTCTTTGAAATATTCTTTGTATAGTTTTCTTCATATCTTGCTATCAACACTTCTATGTTGTTGTACTTAAAGTATTGTGTAATTTTCTTGTAAGTAGAATCTCAATTTACACATATTCTTCACATTCATGCACCCAACATTGAGCACATGCTTGCACTGAAATACATCATGTGTTACGTTTAGGGAACCTTACAATATGATTTACATCTATCCTTCTCCAGTTGACAAGCTAGTTTCCTACATAGATGCTGATTGGGATGGATGTCCAAACACTCATCGATCTACTTTGTGTTATTGTATTTTTCTTTGTGACAACCTAATTTCATAGTATTTCAAGAGATAACTCATGCTTTCTTGTTCCAATGCAGATGCTGAGTGGTGTTGCTAATGTGGTTTCAAAATCATGTTGGCTCCATAAACTTCTCTTGGAGCTTCACTTTCCTATCTTTAAGGCTACTTTTGTTTTCTGTGACAATGTTAGTGTTATCTAGCTATCTGACAATCCTATCATGCGGCAGATTATAAAACACATTAAAATGGACATTCACTTTTTCGTGAGAAAGTCACTTGTGGTCAATCTCGTGTTCTTCATGTTTCTTCCGGACACCAAATTACTTATATTTTCACCTTAAGCATCCATGAGTTCTCTTTGTTGATTTCTGAACAAATCTAAACTTTCGTTAACCCTTTCTTAATATTTTTCATATATCACTTATTAACGTCACGTACAAAGGTTTCATTAGTGGAATGACACAATTTTTTATTGAAAATAAAAATTTATCAATGGAAGTTATTTTATATATTTTTGTTGTGATGTTTTAGTTATCTATATCTTTTAAAATTGAATAGACCTGAATTTCAAAATATTAATTGAAGAAATTGGTAATATATACAAAATTGAGAGAATAAGAAACTCAATAATATTATCTGCTGTCTTATTTCAGTTTATAACCATCATCTTATATTATGAAGAAACATCTATATGGTTCTTGAAATTATTGAAAGAAAAATTACAAATTATTTTGAGCTAACAAAATATCTAAATGACAACTCATAGAATATTCTAATGCTTTTGTGTAACTTCTTGAGTTTTCACTAATCACCATGAACTCGTATACATTTACATATGTTGATCTTACATATCGGCATCATACCCTCAGGGCACATATCATATGAACAATCATCATCGTTTGTGCAATCATAAGCCACTGTTATGATGGGAAAAAATAGTATCAATAAAATGAAATGAAATATTGGATAATAAGTAAAGAAATATTTTTGAGAGGATAAAAAATTGCTTACTGTTATCGTTCATTTCAACAAGAATTAGGCAAAGAAAGATAATCAATACATAAACAAATTTAACAATTCTTGCCATATTTCTTTTGTTTGTATGTTACAAATGTTTTTATCGGTTTATAATTTATATATCTCACTCTCTCCTTACATCAATTATAACCATTATTAAATGTCTCTTCGGTATATCAATTTATCTTGTCTATCTCTTTAACACATTGAAAAAAGAAGGTCACATACATGGGCGGATACACGTTGGGGCTAAGTGTGGCTATAGCCACACCAATTTTTTATTTAATTTTATATTGTGTATACTTTAACCTTTATTTATTACTACTAGGATACTTAATTTTTTTAATTATATATAAATACTAAAGTTTATTAAAATAATTAATAAAAAATATTATTAAATCACTTTTTCCTTATAATTCTTGTCCTCGCTTTTATCAAATGTTTTAAAAATCAAACATTTATTAAAACAATAAAAGTATTGAACCAATGATTTATTGATGGAATCATTGAGCCACAGATTAAAAACCAATAATTCATTTAAATAAATCGGTATTTATATCAAAACTATATAGATATTAAACTAGTTGAACCGAATTATTCTGTATCTAAAAAATATCATAACACCTATAAAATTTTAAAATTTTCAAAATGTCATAATTTCACAAATTCATTATTTAAATTCAAATTCTAAATATATTCGTCATACACAACAAAAATAATATAAAATATAAATTCAAATATAATTTGGACAAAGTTTAATTGCAACATAAACAACTGAATAACAAAATAAAGTGTCTAATAAATTTAGTTCTAAGGAGGAAATATTGTTCCAAATAATTTTTGAACAAATAGTACTTATATTTTAATTTATTTTTTCTAAAAAAATGATCAAACTAGTAATTAATCCATTGATTTTTGAAAACCATTGAATCTCTACTTTTTAACCATTTTGATGGTTCTGGCCAGTTTACACTGATTCAATAACTTACTCGATCTAACAATTAGATTAATGTGACATCTCCGATTTCCGATGCAGTCTTGTTTTTAAAAGATTACTTTTTTTTTCTCTCTCTAAAGTTGTAACTTCTTTTTATCTTTCTCTCAAACCTCAAAATCTCTCATGTTTGTCTCTTTCTCTCATATTTGTTAATCTTTCATTTTCTTTCTCTATTTTTTTCCACTTGGCTTGATTGCATTTATTTATGGGTGATTGAAAATCAAAGGTAAAGTGAATATTTCAATTTTCTCTTATTCTTTTCTCCTGTTTTAGTTGAACCATAAAACCTCAATTTATTTCAAAAATATCAATTTGCTTAATTTCTCATAAATGATAGTTTTATAGAAGTTGTTCTTAATTGTAAGTTAAGCTTTACTTTTAATAATAGTTTTATAGAAGTTGTTCTTAATTGTAAGTTAAGCTTTACTTTTAATAATAGTTTTATAGAAGTTGTTCTTAATTGTAAGTTAAGCTTTACTTTTAATTTTGTCTCTGCGACAAATTTTATTGGTGTATTTAAACACCCTATTTTAACTTAATTTAACAAGGATTGTAGTTGAGTTTCTTTCTTTAAAAGTTTGTTATAACTATTTTATCTCTTCTTCTATCTTCATTTTCAACCTTGTGCTTCAAAAATTGATATCTAGAACTCTAACTCGATTCACAATTAAAATTCTGTTATCAGATATGAGATGTCGAAGGTGATGTTACGACATTAATATTTGTTCTATGAACAATTAACAGTGCAGAATTTTAAAAGTAGAAAACAATAAAAACACAGTGAATTGTTTACCCAGTTCGGTTCAAACCAACCTATATTTGGGGTCTACCAAGTCAGGGACAAAGTCCACTATTAGCGGTATTAATTTAGAGTTAAACTTTCTCGTTTACACTCCTCACTTAATCACTACCCAATGACCCTTCTACCTAAGAAACCTATCCTAAATATGAGAACCTCTGCTAACTCCCCACAGTCACACATGGTGACAATTAACCAAGAACAAACATTGAAGATACTCTTCAAAGACACATAATCATCCTTGCTTCAAAGCTTATGATCATTAACAAATTACAACTCTACTAACATCCTACTCAAGTATCAATTAACACTAGAGAGACTCGCAATAAAGAAGCAACAAATTAACAACCAACAATGTAAAATGGTACGCTTAATTTCTTCTGGAACGACCAACCCAGCAAACAAGTTTAGCAGCCTATTTATAGACTTACAACAGCTAGGGTTGCTTCATTCATTTGTCTTCAGTGCTTTCTAATCTTTCTCCATGAAAGTAGGATTAAAGCTCTCCAAATATGTTACCGAAGATCGTTCCAAAGCTTCCTTAATCGAAGCATATAATTAAAAACAAACTGACATCTAAAATATCTGAACTTAAAAACCAGTTCAGTCAGTTTCACATGTCAGGACATCTGTTGTGACATATGTTGTTTCAGTAAACTTCATGACATTTTTCTGAGCAGAATATTTTACCAAAATTGTTGTCAATCAACAGAACCAACAAACTCCTCCTTTGGCAAAATTTGGCTAAAACATTACATGGGGTACAAGCCATACAAAAACACAGTCTCACAATTAACACTAACAAAGACACATTGTCAAAAACGAAAAAGTTTAGATAATAAATTATTCGAAAAAAATAAATGAGCATATTAAAATAAACTACGGATCTCAAAGATTAAAGAAAAATTATCGAAATAATTAAAATCGAAATAAAATGATAATAGAGAGAACACATTTTCATGATCTACGCGACACGTAGATTCATAAAACAATGACTTAAAGGCGAAAACTTGAAATATTTTCCCGCTAATTTTCTGCACAGTGTCGAATCGCTTTTTTACGATCTGTTTATAATACCGAAATATCAATATTATCGACATATGATTAACTTAACACGATGCAATAAATAGGTAGAGAGATAAAAAAAGAATGAAGTAGAATATCAGGTATTTTACAACTATAAAACGATGCAAATGTCGATTTAAATTGACTTTTGGTCGACTAATGATGCATATGCGATGAGTGGATGATTGTTTAATGCCGATAACCTAATGGAAGCATATGCAGATGAATGTGACGCCTAAGTCAGATAACTTGAAAAAAATTCGGGCGAAATTTCGGGTGTGACACAAGTCTATGTAGATGATATCATTTTGGGTTCCACTAATAGATCCTTGGTCAAGGAGTTTTCTAAGCTTATGCAGGGAGAGTTTGAAATGAGCATGATGGGGGTGTTGAAATACATCCTTGGACTTCAAATAAAGAAATTAACCGAAGGAACTTTCGCGAGCGAAAAAATACTGCCTTGATTTGCTTAAACGCTTTGATATGGTTAACTCAAAGGCAATTGACACCACTATGCATACTGCAGTAAATTTAGACCGCGATGAAAATGGTAAGTCCGTTGACACAAAGCGGTATAGAGGTTTGATTGGTTCCCTTCTTTATTTGACTGCCTCTCATTCGGATATCATGTTTAGTGTTTGCAAGTGTGCCCAGTTTCAATCATATCCCAAGGAATCACATTTAAAAGTCGTTAAGCGAATACTTAGGTATCTTTGTGGTACCACCAAGTATGGTCTTTGGTTTTCCAAGGGAAGTGATTGTTCCTTGATTGGATACTCCGACTCTGATTTTTCCGGTTGCAAATCAGATAGGAAGAGCACGAGTGATACTTGTCACTTCTTTTCTAACTCTTTGGTAAGTTGGCATAACAAAAAGCAAGTTTTCGTTGCCTTATCAACCGACGAAGCGGAATATGTCGTGGCCGGTAATTGTTGTGCCCAAATTTTGTGGCTAAAACAACAACTACTTGACTTCAATGTCCATCTTGGACGTATTCCTATTTTATGTGACAATACTAGTGCTATCAATCTAACTAAGAATCCGGTCCTACACTCTCGCACAAAACATATCGAAACAAGACACCAATTCCTTAGAGATCATGTGGAGAAAGGCGATGTAGTTTTTGAGCATGTTGATAGCAAGAATCAACTTGCGGATATTTTTACTAAGCCACTTGTGACTAGGCCTTTCTTCCATATCCGAAGGGCACTCGGTGTTCTCGATATCTCGGATTGATTGCATCTCAATTGAGGTGCATGCTCCAATAATTATTAATTATTACCTTCTTTCACTATTCATTTTGTGCTAGTTTTTTTGTGTCATGACAATTCCTCATGAAGGTAATATCTCTCTAACTCTAAAATATTCTCTTGACCATAAATATATGTTTACTTGTTGTTCTATTTGACTTGTAAATGGTGTGTTCTTATGTGCATGTAATGCTTATGTATTATTTATTCTTCATGTCTACATGTTTTAAATTTGCTTAAAATTATTTGTGTCAAAGTAGATGCGTCGACTCAACCATATACGTTGCATCGACACACTTGCTTTATTCAGTTCAGTAGCAATTTTCACAGCAGCTGCGTCGACGCATGGCATCGGGGCAGTTGACACATCATTTAAAAATTCAGTCTTTATTTTACACTCATCTGACCAACCACCTACCGATTTAACCCATCTGACCAACCTCCTACCGATTGGAACTAAATTTCATGTCTCTGTATTTTATATCTCTTAATCTATTGTAATTCATATTGTCATGACCTTCCTTTACGTTTATGTGTGACTTGTTTTTTTTGGTAATCTTATGTAATATCTATGTACAATGTTTTACTATGTGTTCTCATTTTACTTCTTAAAATTGCATTTTGTTTGACAAATATCCTCTCTTTATATTGTGTTACCTCTAATCCTGCCTCTATCTCTTTTTGATGTTGTCAAAGGGGGAGAATATGATGAATTAAGGCTCACTTCTATATGCACACTCTCAGGGGGAGCTTTGCTCTTCTTCTCTTAGCTTATCCCATACGTTATCCCATATTTTATTATGTATCTACATTACGTATATTTTTTTACATGTATTATCTTGCTTGTATCGATTTTGCCATCATAAAAAAGGGGGAGTATGTAAATGCATGCTCAAGTTTTAATGATGGAAAAAGCCCTAGAATGTGTATGCACGTGCTATAAGGATGGGTGTCAGAAGATAAACAAAGAAATCACAAAAAGGATCCAATGCATCGATGCACACTACCTTTCGGTCGACGCACATTGAGGGTAATCCACTGGATGTTACGTCCCGACCCCTGAGTCGACGCACAAGCCAATGAAGTCTGGAAGCTAAAATCAAAAAGGTTGCGTCGACGCATTCAACATGGTCAGCCCAACGCGTTGGCTCAAGAAGTTACGCGCCGACACTCCCTCCTAGAGCGGTCGACGCATCCCTCATGTGCTGTTTGTTTTAGTTTTCTTTTTCTTTGCCATATTTTATTTCATTTCACACTAACACTTATAAATAGTCTTTGTTTGTCATTTTGAGTTTTTGAACAAGCATAGAGTGAAAGATACACATAGAGAGCACTTCATCTTCAACATTCCTTCTTCAAATTCAACTTCTCCAATAATCAATATGGTTGAATTCAACATCCAAGAATTGTTGATAACATCCAAATTGAAGAATTTCTTCAGGTTTGGGTTATGTTTTGTGGGCTCTATCTTGAATAAAACCGTTAGGGTTTTGTCCTCTTAGATTCGGATCGGTGTGGGGGTTTTTGATACTAATCTTTGCATTGCAAGATTCAGTCGAGTGAAGCATCAAGGAGTAGTGGGTTCGCTTGATTTTGTCACGGTAATCGGAGGATCTTGACGGAAGAGTTAGGGTTTAATCTTGTTCGATTGATATTAACCGAGAGAAAGAAATTCTACAGCAAATTGGTAGAGATTTCAAGTATCGCTAATCGGAGGTGTACTCGAAGAGATCAAAGCTTGGTTTGGCTCGAACCAAGGATTGTGAAGAAGATAGATTCATCATCATCAATTGAATTATGTGAAAAGGGAACTATTTCTTTACTTATTACAATTTGCAATTTTATGAAAAACTTCTCAACTCTAAATTTTAGAGTTGAGGCCAAACGTACACCACGCAAGGACGAAAGGTGGAACTTCCTGAACAAATTTTCGCGTTCATTCTTTTTGCATTTACTTTCATTATTTGATTGATCAAATTTGTTAGTTTCAAATTATCAAACTTGCATAAACTGAATTGGTGTTGTGTCGAGGTTTAACAAATACGTTAAGCGCTCCGCTTGATCGTTACGTGACAATTATTGACAACACAAATTAGTTAATGCAATACTTGTGAACTTTACAAACAAGGTGTTTGATAAATTGTCTCTACTACAAATTGCTTATTGTGATTAAGTTTTGTTTCTTACTATTCACATTGAAAGTATTTGATACTCAAGGTGAAAGCTAAGACGATTAATAAAGTATATTCAAAGTGCATTATTCAAAACAATTTTTCTCACTTTTTCTTAACGGTTTGCATATCCGATCTTCTCAATAGAGGATCGTTTAGACGATTGAAAATCCAGGAGGCTTTCGTAAAAATATTTCAAACGCGCAAATTTTAAATACCAAATCTAGTCAACCCCCTTCTAGATCGAGCACATCGTTTAACACATAACATTCCTAAGATTGTGAAGCCTGATTAATCATGTGAGATATGAATGAAAGGCATGTAACCCAGATTTCCATTTGCATCAGAAGTGGCGTTGTTCACCTTGGATTTTGGTAAACATCCGCTAGTCTTCCAAAAATGATATGTTGGTTAATTACATAATTGACTAGATTGATCATAGAACATATGTGCATTTTTTTTTCTTCTTAATGACAAGTATTTTGACACTATTGATGATCTTAAAAGTACTACAAAAATGATTAATGAAAAGTACATGAATGTAAAGTAACTTCGAAATAAACTTAAAAGGAATGAAAATAATATTAATGCAAATGATTTGATATTGAATGAAAATATGGTGATTCGTACATACATTTCTCTCATTAACTTTTTTCTCAACACGCTTAGATAAGGTCAATTATATATATGCCCCTCAAAACTGTATTTTTCGTCCACACGGAGAAATGAATATTTTTTTAGTGCTTCGACGCTACACTTGTTTTAGTGTTGTGATGTCATGGTCATCATGACCACCTTTCCTAAAATGTCTCATCAAGACGTGCAAAAGGCATAGAGCCATGATGATCCCTATTTTGTAGGAGAAGGGTTTAGGGTTTAGCATATTCACTTACTTCGACCGTGTTAACCAACAAGTTAGGACCTTCAGTAATCAAAACCTTCTGCAACTTGACACTAAGGCCCTCAGTAGCTCAGCCATTTCGACCTCATGATTGACACCTTCAGTGTAGCGGGAATCTCCCACTTTTAAAGGATCATAATCAACTTTCATCTAGGCTTTTTCTTTGTCTCCAAACTTCAACCTTCATTCTGAATCACATTCGACACAAGATTTTGGAGGAGTCTTTTGTTAAAGAGTCACAGTCACATACCATAGAGAAGGAGCTACAATGACGTAAAAAGATTGGAGAAACATTAAATGCTCTGAATCAAAAAGAGGCGGCAACGCAGAACAAGGTTGAAGGGTTAATTCATCAAGAATTATAAAAGGATAAGCAATACTCTAATTTCAATTGTCTCGAGGTGAGTAATAATTACATACAGTTGGATAAGTCAAATGAGTTTAGACATGGGAGTGTCCAAATAAGTGAGTGGGACGTTTGTGAAAGGGATGGTTATTTGAAAAAGGCGCTTTCAGATGTGGGCATAAATTGTTGGGCGAGAATGAGAAAGAATATAAAAAGGTCCAGTTTCTAAGAGCAAAGAAATCCCATAGCACTGATGGGATTTTTGATAGTGCAATAGCGTAGGAGCGGGAGCGAGAGTCTCAAAATTTTCTCGTCATTGTTTCTAATGAAGAGGTTGCGTACCAAGAAGATAACGTTTTTAACCTATATTTCAAAATCTTATTTCTCTGTTCAAAACAGTCATAATCCCAAGGGAAATTCTAGAAGGTTTAACAATCATAATCCAAAAGGCAATTTATCCCAATCGTCCGAAGGTTTAACTTTTTGAAGCAAATTTATTTATTTTTCAATTTCATCTCAAGGGAATCATAACTCAATGCAAGGAATGAGGGGGATATGGCTGAAAAGGTTTGGCAGGAAATACCACCATTAGGGAATTCATTTGGTGATAGGGGTGATCTCTTTGTGGAGGAAATTAGGGGTATGTAGTTAAGATATTTATAAGGGATGAAGCTGAGGAAGGAGAAAAAAAAACAAGTTTGAAATTAACAAATGGTGTAGATAGTTGGAAACATAAATTTTCAACAACTCTATGTCAATCCTTGTCGATTGGAGTCCAACAAGATATTTCTGGGTGGAGAGGGATTTAATACATGGTGACCCTATGTTACCTTTTCTAGTTATCTGGTTGTGGAAGCCTGACAGGTATGGTTCAGAAGGCAACTGATATTGTGAAGTTTGAGGGCTATGAAATGAGTGGGGACCTGGAACTGAGGCTTCAATTTACAAACGATACAATAATAGTGTTTAGTGGTTGCTGGAATAATTTATGGAGCATTAAGTATATTTTCAGGGGCTTTGAACTAATTTCCGGGTTAAAAGGCTAATTTCTTCAAGAGCAAGATTTATGGGTTGAATGTGACAGATGATTTCATGGAAAGTGCATCTCAATTCATGTGTTGCTTCCTTTCAAATTCCTGGGCATTTCAGTTGGTTTAAACCCGAGAATATATGTTTCATGAAATCTAGTGTTGCTACGTTTAAAGAAAAAGTTGACAACATGGAAGGCTCGATTTCTGTCTATAGGGGAAGGGTGACTTTGTTGAACTCGGTCTTATCAAATATGCATATCTACACGATGTCTTTTTACAAAGCACTAGTCAAGATTATCAAGGAGATCATTAAAATTCATAGTAGATTTCTTTGGTGTGAGAACGAGGATAAAACTACATTAGTTGGGTAAATTGGAACAATGTTTGTAGACCTAAGGAGGAGGGTGGACTAGGTATTAGATATATTGGCTATTTTAACAAATCATTACTGTGTAAATGGAAGTGGAAAATCTTAAATGAACAAGGCACCATATGGAAACAAATCTTGAGAACTAGATATGGCAATCTATAACAAGCTATGATTTTGGGTGTCGAATATAAGAAGAACAAGAAAGCCTCAGTCTGGTGGACGGATCTGCTATCAATTAACACTCACCAAATTAAATTAATTGATTTTTTTTTGCATGTAACTTCAGTTGTGGCCTAGGCAAGGAGTGTGATTTAGGCATATCCCTTAATGCCATGTTCTCTAATATTTTTAGCTTGACTAAGAAGCCTTATTGAAAGGTATGTGAAATGGGAAGTTTGTATGAAAATGTTTAGAATTGGTACTTTCATGTTGATGCGTACGAATTGTTAGGCAATTTGGCGGCTACCGATGAAGATTTCGGTCTCATTGAATTGTTAACCAATTCTAAACTGTCAGTAACCAACAGTAGAGGCTTATGATATTATCAGGCGGTGGCCTAATCAAGACGGCATTTTCACTGTGAAAGTGTGTTGGATCAACAACAACCTTGAAGTTGCTTTAGAAAACTAGCATCCCTTCGAACTTAAAGTGTTTGGCATGAGGGTAGTGCTAAATAGAATCTCAACTAAAGACCAATTGGTAAAGAGGGGAATTATCCATGTTGAGCACAATAAGGTATGCACTTTATTCTTTGAAGACGATGAAGATCTTGATCATATTTTTAAGTGCAAATTTACCCATAAAGTGTGGAGGAAGATGTATGTGTGGTTAGATACGAAGGGTTTGGACGGGCAGATGGATTTACCTCACTTTGAATAGTTCATTAATGCTTTAGCTTAGAGGATAAAAAAAGAAGAGAACTTCTTGTTTTGGGTGGCCACTGTTTAGTCAGTTTGGATTGTGAGAAATAATTTACTTTTCAACGGAGTTGGCTGTGCCCTTGATGATATTATAGGGAGTATCAAGGTTGTATCTTGGCTTTGGTAGATTATTGGCAACAAGGGGAACAGAGGCTCATAGATGTATAATTGGATCCATGGTCCTTTAGACTTTATTTGAAATCCTGGTGTCATCAGACTCAAGATGTCGTGACATCTGATCCGACATTATAAAACAAACAAGGTAGAATATACAATTAACAATGCAGGAAATAAAAGAACACAAGGAATTGTTCATCCATTTGGTTCTAACCAACCTACATCTGGGGGCATATCAAGCCAAATGAAGTCAATTATCAGCAGTATTAATTCAGAGTTAAACCTTCTTGTTTACACTTCTCACTTAATCAAACTACCCAATTTTTCTTCTACCTAAAATACCACACTTAGATATGAGAACCTCTGCTCACTTCCAATCACCTCAGTGATATCCATCAGTCACTATCATCCAAGCAACTGCATCAACAACTTGGCTCCTATAAACTAAAACAGTTTGCAGAAACCACACTCCAAACACAAAACAGTTTGGAGATACCACACTCCAAACACAAAATAGTTAACTTGTGACACAAACAAACTTGGAATTGCTTCACAGCTTCTTTCAAGGACATAACTGCACTCATTGCTTCACAACATCTGAGTGAGAACCTCTGCTCACTTCCAATTTTTCTTCAAAGTACCCAATTTTTCTTCTACCTAAGTTACCACACTTAGATATGAGAACCTCTGCTCACTTCCAATCACCTCAGTGATATCCATCAGTCACTATCATCCAAGCAACTACATCAACAACTTGGCTCCTATAAACTAAAACAGTTTGGAGAAACCACACTCCAAACACAAAACAGTTTGGAGATACCACACTCCAAACACAAAATAGTTAACTTGTGACACAAACAAACTTGGAATTGCTTCACAGCTTCTTTCAAGGACATAACTGCACTCATTGCTTCACAACATCTGAGTAAGTAAAATAAACCTCTTACCTACAGGCTTCGAGGCACAAGTCAGTGACCATCTCACAATCCGGGTGGTTAACCTACATGACTAACCCTAAAGATCACATCTTTCTAAAACCGGCTAGCTTACTAAAACTAGGTTTCAACTGCTTATTTATAACCTATTACTCAACTGGACTCGGACTTTCAAATTGAAACGAAATATTCTCTTTCATATCGTCTTTCGTATATGTTATGAAGGTTTGCAGTGATTGGATTTTATGTTTTACACTCGATGTGAACTAGTTTCTAGCTTTAGAAACACTCTCTCTCACTAATCTGAACTAGTTTATAGGTTGTTCTTGTGATGTATGTGAGGGAAGAGAGAGAAAGAAACCCCATAAATCTGAACCTGTTTCTCACTCTAGTTTCTTCATTCACACGCTTTTTTCATCGAAACCTTTTCATTTTGTGTTTTGAGAGTGAATGAAAGGTTGCAGTCTGATCCGACGCCGGAATGGACTGTTGCTGGTGGAGAGGTCACGAATGAAGGTGATTGTATTGTATCTGCATTCTTAATTTGTTTTTTCGTTTGTTGGTTTTGATTTGTGGTTTTGGAAAATGTGAGTGTGATGGAAGTGATTTTGGTGTTTGGTTTTTGAATGTGGTAGGGTATGGATTGGTGGGTGGTGAATTGTATCCTCTGCGACATGATGAAGCTGATTGTATCTATTATTTGAGGACGGGTTTTTGCGGTTAAGGTTCTAAGTGTCGTCGGTTTGACCATCCACGTGACCGTGGTGCGGTAATGTTTTTGTTTTTGTTTGTTAAGACTTTTGTTTCAAGGGTTTTGTTTTTAAAACATTAATCTTGAGTAGTTTTGTTTTGCATGAAGTCCAGTTTGGAAGTGAAATTGAATTTTTTGTTTTGTTTTGTTTCATGCATGCATGTCAGTTTGGGAGATGTTAACTTTTGTTTTGTTTTGATTGTCTTCAAAATCAGTTGTTTTCCTTTTGTATTGATTGTAATTGCTTATTGTTAAACCACAGCATTACATAAGGACAGGATCATGCAAATTTGGTGCTTCTTGCAAGTATCACCATCCTAAACAAACAGCAGGAGTTATCACCCCGTGTCACTAAATTCTTATGGATATCAGTTGCGAGTGGTTTCTTTGTGACTTGAAGATCAATAGATTAACAAATTACACTTTCAACTTTGATCAGATGCTTTATGATAAGGTGCATATACGCTTAGAGAATTTTGTAGATTTTATGGCCATTATTAATAAAATAAAATGAGACAAGGAAAGGATACTAGTTTGATACAAAATCCATTTCTTGCTCGGCGCAGGAAACTTACTTCCTTGGAATGCATTCATCACAGCAGTTGATTACTTTGCCTACTTATATCCAACCAATCTCATTGAAAAAGTTCTCTATGTGGCCTACATGGTTTCATCTGTTCTTGTACGTCTCATGTCATCAATTGGGCCTCGAGTAGCACGACGATGAAAGAGAGACCGAGTGGTGCTCATGGCATGACAATTTTAGCTGTTGTAATATGTGGTTTAGCTGATGGAGTTGTTGGTGGAAGCTTGATAAGGATCAGCAGGAAAGCTTCAAAAACAGTATATGCAAGTTGTTTTTACTGGAACTGTTTCTTCAGGTATAAGGAAATTAGTATATTTGTTCCCTCAAAGTTGATCAAATTTATTTTCCTTTTTGCATTACTATATACAACAGGTAAATCATCATGCTTTCCTTATTTGAACAAATTCTAAGGAATATGCAAAACTTTGCCTAAGAAGAAGCATACAGTTATTGTTTTAGTCTTTTAAGTATATACAAATCTTTTGAATGTTTTAGATTCATAACAGTGACGGATCCACAGCTACCATTATAGAGGATTTTGTCTTAGTATATACAATATATTAATTAACTACTCAAAAATTGAATCAAATCTAGAAATAACTACTCAAACTATGGGACTAAGTTGCTGTCAGATATTTTTCTTGTATTAACAAAAAAGTCTTTTGTGGTTGACAGGTATTATTACTAGTTTGATACATAAAAGTTAGATCTTTATGCCCTGATGACAATTGATAAGTTTAAAGAAGGAAGGTAATACTGTAAGCTGCTTTTGTTGAACGTTCTCATCATATCGCAAAATACTGTCCATAAAAGCTAATTTGAGACTTTATTTGAAAACTATTTTTACATGCAACAAACTAACCACACAATTTTAATTAGGGGCCAAATGTGACATCCCACCCATTTTAGACATACCCCTTTTATTTCTTAATTAGGATTTAAGATAACATAATTCTCTTATATGCTCTGATTCATCTAGGTACTTTGTGTTCACGGTCACGACAACCTTTCTCCTGACATCAGAATAATTGACCAGGTTCTCTAGCTCTCTTCTCAGCTTCTGGTCAAAATCTATATTATATAAGCACTAGACTAAGTGCAATTGGATTTTCTTATACCTTGACATTATGTATGTGAACATGTCCACTCTTTTACTACATATATAGTGTACTTCGAAGCACAAACACTTGATATGACACCGACAATGAAACATCGACATCGATAGCAATTTAGAAGTTTTAGCCATGTTTTTGTAGAAATTTGGTAATTTATCTGTTTGCTTGAAATAAAATTATCTTCATCATTGATACTTATGTATATGTGATTTTGGTCAATGCTTGAACTTGTAATCTAATGGAATCAATGAAGAATTATTTGGGCGAAACTCATCTTATGACTTGGCAATGGCAAGTAAAATAAAGTTCAATGTCACTCTTAATTTTTGTTGTTTATTTTTGCGCAGTTATGAGACTGTTGGGAGAGCCCGTTTTAGTGGGTGTGGACGGTCTAACATGGACATTGGTGAAGTTTATCGACTCCGAGAGTTGTGATATTGATAGTACTAAAAGTGCATTATTGGCGGAAAGTTACAACAAACTCAATATTGCTCTTGCTCTTTCTGGATTGCATTAATGTTTTGAGCTCGTAAAAAAATCCTCCTCTAGAATTTAACTTAACTTTTCAGATTAGAACTTAATTGAATGAATTTATGGGGTTTCTATATATACTATACTTCAAGAGAAAGATGAAGAGTTGGTTTGTGTGACAATTATTAAGTTAGTATAGGATTTGTTATATGGCTCTGTTATATTGCCTTGTACTATAGGTTGTGTGTGGTAGGTATTCTATTAAATGTAATGCTAATATGAGAGTTCAAAAGGACTTATGTGAAATATTTTGATATGTATCCATCATAAATTTGGCTTTTATTCAATGACATTTAATAATATTACAATTTGCTGAAATGTTTAATTTGTTATTTAGCTTTGTTTTGGTTGAAAATGTATTGTAAAATATTTTTATTGAATAATTTTATTTTAGTAATAATAATATTAAAAATTAAAAATAAATATTTATTGTATTTTAAAAATAAAACCTAAAGAAAATTATATAAACATAAGTTGTAGTGACACCTACAAATTAGTAGGTATAAAATTTACTAATATAACTAGAATAAGATATAGCGATGGTCAATGTAATTGTAGTTAAAATTTTGTCTGTAGCTAAAAGTTATAGTGACATTCAATTTAGTTTCACATTACGCCGGTAAAATTTTGTCTCTAGTTAAAAGTTATAGTGACATTCAATTTAGTTTCACATTACGCCCCCTTATAATTGACGCTAAATTGGAGTGTCACCAAGTGTTTTGCAGATTTTTATCTACAAATATTTGATTTTTAGTGACACACAATGAGTGTCACAAAAACTCAATTTTTTTTATAGTGAGAGGGAGAACTAATGTTTCCATTTGAATTTACATCAACACAGAAGAATGTGATAATAAAAAAATCATATATAGAGTTTTATTATTATCATTAGGTGATAAAGTTTTAGGAGAAGTAACAGAAAAAAAGGCTGCTAACAAGCCTTGGACAACTCAGTAGATGACATAATCTCTTCTTAAATGTCTCTACATGAATAAAAAATTATATAGCTTGTAAATGCATGAAGGTGAGTGTATTCACTAACATATTGATGATTTCAACCAAATTGTTTTTTACTTTTATGTTTCTTTATAATTGTCACCACTATGCCAAAAATATCTACGAAAGCGCTTTTTTTAGCGCTTTCGTAGGTGGCGCTGTTAAAGATTTTAACAACGCTTTTTGTTTAAAAAAAATCGCTTTCGTAGGCCTACTTATGAAAGCGTTTTTCACCAAAAAGCGCTTTCATAGGTGGCCTAAAGCAGCGCTTTTTTCTGGAAAAGCGCTTTCATAAGTGCCTTTAGAATGCATTAAATGCATTCTAAAGTAGGCCTAAGAAAGCGCTTTTCCAGAAAAAGCGCTGTCTTAGGCCACGTATGAAAGCGCTTTTTGGTGAAAAGTGCTTTCATAGGTGGCCTATGGCAGCGCTTTTACTCAAAAAGCACTCTCATAGGTGGCCTATGAAAGCGCTTTTTGGTTAAAAGCGCTTTCATAGGTTTTCTACTGAAAAATCAAAAATTTAAAAAATTTCTAAACCTGCATTTTTTGCAGCAAACCTGTAATTCATAAACCGATAATTTACAATCTTATATACAAATACCATTATATATCAGTGTTATCCAAATACCAAATTTAAATATTATGTACAAATACCATTATATACCATTCATATCCAAAATATATATACACCATTGTAATTCAATTAACATGTTTTTAAACGTACCAAAATCAACCCTAACAAATCAGCTATATAACCCTAAGTAAATCAGTCCTAATGTACATATATATCCAAGGTCCTGATCCTGCAAGATATGAACATAATAACACGGTCAGTATTGTATACACAAAACAATGTATTCATAACCATTTTCACACAACAATGTATTCATACCTTATAAGATTCTTTGCTCAATAAAATATTGACACAACTCCTCTTTGAGTTCTTCCAATTGAAGTTTCGAGTAATATGGACACTTGTATTCATCAAAAGACTACATAACAAAACAAAAAATATGCATGATTTAGTTAAAAGTAATAAATTGTATGCAAAATCTGATAAATAATAAACAAAGTATAAAGCCATAATAAGTTATAAATCCATACCGTGATTGGAATCTCGATTTCATTCATTTGAATGATTTCTTTGACAAACTTCAAAACGAAGTATCCGCAATCTATGTCGTTTTGTTGTTGAGGGCACTACATAGAAAAACAAATAAGAATATATAGATGTATTGTTTTATCAAGTAGCATACATATTATAAGCAAAATTGTGGAAATTAATATACCTGTACTTTGATCCAATTAATGTTGTTTGATGTAGACCGTGGTACCCGTGCTTTCCTTTTACATCGGAATACTTGTATTGAACTGACAAAATTAAAATATTTATTTAGAACAATGACATAGAAATAGTTAAATATATAAACACAAACGAATATTTAGAATAATGTCACTTACGTATCAATCATTAGCTTCATTTTGGGGTAATTTATCAAATCACCGTCAACCGAATTCAGGTAATAGACCACTTCTTTTATGGGATCGATAGCAAGCAATAACCAGTGCCATCTATAAATTAAAGCAACAATTTAGATGGAAATTTTAATGTAAAAAATACAAATATTAAAAGGAACTTAGAATGAAAATCTAACCCTGAATTATACGCCAAAAGATACAAGCTTTCTGTACTACCAGTTGTCATAAATCTATCGACCAAGTGCTCTCTTAGTGAATCTGGTTCCCTAGCAATTGGTGCTCCGCTGACACAGAAGGAAGACACGAAACAAAATCTATTTGACAATTGATTCCCGCGCATCAATTTGTCAAATAACATCCTTAAATAAAAACATAATTAATATTAGACTATTTCAATTAAATGTTTTAAAAAAATGTTCAACCAATTAAATAATATATTGATCGGGTTACCGGATGTACGAGTGCATAACACTGACGCCTAATTCTCCATGAAGAAAGATTTGTTCCATGTCCTCTTGTCCAATTGTTTCGGTACATGGAAAAACAAAGACACATGTGTAACAACCCTTCTAATTTACCCGCGATTTATATAATTTAATTAAAGTTTTAACATAACGAAAGGGCATCACAATTTAATTAATTCAAATAACCAAAAACAGTGAACATGCCTTTTTACTGAAGAACGTATTAAATAAAATAAAATCAATGATTATGTTTAAACAACGGAAAGATAACATAAACTCCGGAATAGTACGAATCATAATTATTCCAAAATAATAAACCAAAAGGAAGCAGTTTTAAATCCATAAAATTCCAATCAATCGTTCCCCAGTGTTACAACTACCAGAGCATGACACTGACACGCGGACTAACTACGTAGCACAACTCTAAAAGTTGTCCTCACCAATTCTCTAGTAGCTATACTCCTCAATCTGAAATCATTAAAGTAAGGGTGAGATTTCATCATGATTAAAATGCATTATACATTTCTTAAAAGCAATAAAACAATCAATTCATTATTCACCCTTGTTAACAGCATTAGCATACAATTCGCAAACACAATCCAAACATTCATTATGCATACAACAACAATTAAATGAAATTGAAACACTGGAATTTATCCTAACATGTTACAATCACATATGCAATGCAGACTCAAATGCATGTGGTACCAATCGTGAACCAAGTCCACACCCTGTTCCGCTTACACTTCGGAAAACAGATTCAATCAATGATTCGCCCATACATCACTGGATCAAGAATCTAGCCTCACTACCTCGTCCACTAGGTAAGTTTATTGGCCCTGCAAGTTCAATTCCGCACAATGGGAATGAACCATTACCAAAATGCTCATGCATGCACATCACAAGCATGCAACAATTTAAACATGGAACATGAACACACAGCATTATTCCAATTATATTCAATAGCAACAACATCATATGGTAACAGCAATCATGAACATCAATGTTAATCACAACCCATAAGTTAACGTTCTGCACAATTATTCATAAATTCTCAACGAGTTCTGATTACGGAAGCTAAATTAATCCTTCCAGATTTCAATTATTAGTGTTGAAAATATTTCCATTAAGTAGTACTTGTCCTAAGGTTTCCAACGATACCAACTATGCCTAAATCGGAGTTACGGTTAAAAAGATATGATTAAAATCGTTTCAGAAAAATTATGTTCATTCCTATCCAGCTTAGGTCGATCCATAAGCTCATGTTTCAATACATGGGCTGCTTGTATCGACACATAGAACGTATGCATCGATGCATACAGTTAAAATCCTGCCATTTTTAAAATTCCCTTCAGTATGTATCGATGCATAAGTCTATGCATCAATTCAAGACTGCATGTGTCGACACATGCCTCGTATGCATCGATGCATACAAGTAAATTTTCTGCATTTTCAAAAGTTGTTCAGTATGCATCGATTCATTACGTCGATGCATACATTCTGTTTTTCACCACATGGGTCGATGCATGGCCCTATGAGTCGATGCATGCATTTTCTTTGCTTCTGGTTTTCTAAAATTATGCTGCTTGCATCGATCCATACTGCCTTGTGTCGACTCATACAATTAGTTTTCACCCAAAAATCCAGTTTTCTCCACTATTACGAATTCCCATCAACCCCAATCATTACCAAACATCATATGACCACATAATAGAATTAATACATGCATTGTTACATTCAATTAACTACAGAATTTCGTTTCCTAATCAGTTTATGATCACATTACGCAATTCACCGTTCATCACAAATCTTCTCAAGGTTTTACGTCGGATTATACGGTAGGGCACAACCTAGAATCATAATTCGGGATTCCTAATGGATTGAATTATTCTGTCGATTCTCAAAACCTATAAGGCATAAAAATCAGATTCAATCCCCCTTACCTCGCGATGAATCTTTGAATTCTCGGCGTTTGGCTTTTTCTCCTCTTTTTCTTCTCTGCTCCAACTTTACGTAGAATGCAAATCCTTATTTTTCCTCTTCTCACTTTTTCCTTTTATTCCTTTATTTATTCTTTTTTATTTGCCAAATAATATAAATAAATTAATTAGGATTAAGTAGAGCTTTTTACTCCATACACCTCCAATTCAACTTTACACCCCCAACACTTCCATTATTTAATTAATCAATTAAATCTATTAATTCAAAAATACCAATAATTAAACCTTTAATTAAATTAATAATTAAATTTCTAATTATTTAATAATTGAATTAATTTGGGGTGTCACAACTCTCCCCTACTAAAAAGAGCTTTCGTCCTCGAAAACATACCTTAGACGAAAAGTTCGGGATACGAGTCCTTCATCTGGCTCTCTAGTTCCCAAGTTACATTTCCACCTGCTGGTCCTCCCCAAGCTACTTTCACTAATGCTATCTCTTTACCTCGCAATTGCTTCACCTTCCGATCCCCAATTCTCGCAGGTAATGCCTCAACAATCAGATTATCTCGCACCTGAATATCATCTACCTGAATCTCATGAGACGGATCAGCAATGTACTTCCTCAACTGAGATACATGGAAGACATCATGAAAATTTGCAAGTGACGGTGGTAAAGCAATCTGATAAGCAACTCTTCCAACCTTCTTAGTAATCTGATACGGACCAATAAAACGCGGTGTCAACTTCTTTGACTTCAAGGCTCGACCAATACCAGTCATCGGAGTAACTCGCATAAACACATGATCTCCTTCACTAAACTCAAGATCCTTCCTCCTCTTATCATGATAACTTTTCTTACGACTCTGAGAAGCTCTCATCTTCTCCTGAATCATCTTGATCTTCTCTGAAGTCTGTTGGACAATCTCCGGTCCAATCACAACACTTTCTCCAGATTCGTACCAACACAACGGTGTACGACACCTCCTACCATACAATGCCTCAAACGGAGCCATACCAATACTCGAATGAAAACTATTGTTGTAGGTAAACTCAATCAATGGTAGATAACTATCCCAAGCTCCACCTTTCTCCAACACACAAGCTCTTAACAAATCTTTTAACGATTGAATCATTCTCTCCGTCTGACCATCTGTCTGCGGATGATAAGCGGAACTCAATCTCAACTTAGTACCTAAAGCTTGTTGCAGCCCCGTCCAAAACTTAGACGTAAACCTCAGATCTCAATCCGACACAATACTAGAAGGAATACCATGCAAACTTACAATCTTCTCAACATACAATTCTGCCAACCTTTCCATAGGATAATCCATTCTTATCGGAATAAAGTGTGCAGATTTTGTCAACCGATCAACAATAACCCAAATAGAATCACAATTATTCGCTGTCCTAGGCAAACCAGATACAAAATCCATAGAAATGCCATCCCATTTCCATTCTGGAACAAACAACGGTTCCATCAATCCTGACGGTTTCTGATGTTCAATCTTTGACTTCTAACAAACCAAACAAGCATAAACAAACTCAGCAATTTACTTTTTCATTCCAGGCCACCAAAATAACTTTTTCAAGTCATGATACATCTTAGTAGCACCGGGATGAATACTCAATCCACTACGATGTTCTTCTTCCAAAATACTTTTCTGAAGTTCTGCAATATCCAGAACACAAACTCTATCACCAAATCTCATAACACCATTCTCGTCAATTCGGAATTCACCTCCTTGACCTTGGTTAATCAATGTCAACTTATCCACCAAAACAACATCTGATTTCTGCCCAGTTCGAATTTCCTCAAGAATACCACTAGTCAACTTCAACATTCCCAATTTAACACTATCAGAAGTAGTCTCGCATACCAAACTCAAATCTCTGAACTGCTCAACCAACTCCAGTTCACGCACCATCAACATAGACATATGCAAGGACTTTCTACTCAATGCATCTGCAACAACGTTTTCCTTACCATGATGGTAATTCAAACCAAAATCGTAATCCTTCAGAAATTCTAACCATCTTCTTTGCCTCATGTTTAATTCTTTCTGATCGAACAGATACTTTAAACTCTTATGATTGCTGAATACCTCAAATTGAGAACCATACAAGTAATGCCTCCATAATTTCAAAACAAATACTACTGCTGCCAATTCTAAATCATGAGTCGGATAATTCCTTTCATGAACTTTCAATTATCGTGAAGCATAAGCCACAACCTTCTTATCTTGCATCAAAACACCACCTAATCCCATCAAGGACGCATCACAATACACAACAAAAGATTCTTCCAGATTCGGAAAAATCAGGATTGGAGCACTAGTCAACCTCTTCTTCAACTCTTGGAATCCTTTCTCACATTCCGAATCCCAAACAAATACTTGACCCTTTCTTGTCAACTTAGTCAACAACAAAGCTAACTTCGAAAATCCTTCAATGAAGTTTTTGTAGTAACCTGCAAGACCAAGAAAACTATGGATTTCAGAAGCATTCTTCGGCGCTTCCGACTGAGACACCGCTTCTACCTTCGTAGGGTCAACAGAAATGCCATTCTTGGAAATCACATGACCAAGAAAACTTACTTCACTTAACCAGAATTCACACTTAGACAACTTTGCATACAACTTCTTTTCTTTCAACAGTTCCAAAACAATTCTAAGATGTTCTGCATGCTCTTCATCATTCCTTGAATAGATCAGAATATCATCAATAAATACTACCAAAAACTTATCAAGATACGGATGAAATATTCTGTTCATATACTCCATGAAAACACCAGGTGCATTAGTAACTCCAAACGGCATAACAGAATACTCATAATGTTTATACCTCGTTCTAAATGCAGTTTTCTGAATATCTTCCGTCTTCACACGAATCTGATGATATCCAGACCTCAAATCAATCTTACTAATTACACAAGCTCCAACTAACTGATCCATTAAATCACCAGTCCTCGACAATGGATACCGATTATTAATCGTAACTTTATTCAACTGCCTGTAATCAACACACAGTCTCATTGTACCTTCCTTCTTCTTAACCAACAACACCGGAGCACCCCACGGCGAAACACTAGGACGAATAAAATTCTTCTCAAGTAGTTACTCCAACTGTTTCTTCAACTCAGACAATTCAGATGCCGACATGCGATAAGGCGCCATCAACACCGGACTAGTTCCAGGAATCAAATCTATAGCAAACTCCACTTCTCTCTCAGGTGGCAGCTCACTAACATCTTCCGGAAACACTTCTAGAAATTCATTCACAACAGGTAACTCACCACTCTTAGCTTTTCCTTTCACCTCCGTCGAAGAATACAACATAAACACCATAACACCATATTTAACAGCTGAATTCATCTGCTTAACTGACATAGTTACATCTTCAACTTTAGCTTCTTCAGGAAAAATAACCGTCTTCTCAAAACAGTTAATATGAACCTGGTTGGATACCAACCAGTTCATTCCAAGGATGATATCAAGTTGTTCTAACAGTAGGCACACTCAATCCATACCGAAACCTCTACCAAAAATTACAATAGGATAATTCCTACAAACATATGAAGTAGTCACTGAACCCGACGCAGGAGTGTCAATGACCATACTTCCATCCATATTAGAAATATCCAAGTTCAATCTCTTAGCACAATCCAAAGTAATAAAAGAATGTGTCGCTCCAGTATCAATAATCGCAATTGAAAGTATGCCATTAATAAAACATATACGTTTAATCAACCGATCATCTGGCTTAGTCTCTGATCCTGACAAAGCGAACACTTTCCCACCAGCTTGCTCTTTCTTTGGCTTAGTGCACTGCGGACGAGTATGACCTTCTTCACCACAGTTGTAACAAGTCACCTTTCGGGCTCTGCATTCAGCAGCTACATGATCAAACCTTCCACAGTTGCTGCACTTCTTTGCATCATTCTTGCATTCATTAGCTCGATGCCCTATCTCACCACACCTGTAACACTTAATGGAAGAACCGGAATCTCCCCCGCTAGGCTTCTAACAACCACCAGATTTTTGATTATTCTTATCATAGGGTTTACCACGATCCATCTGTTTCTTTCCTTTACGATCAACATATCCTTGAGCATTCGTCTTAGTACTAGCAAGATCCTCTTCTAGAATCCTACTACAGTCTACTAAATTAGAAAACCTCCTAATGCGCTGATACCTGATACCCTGCTTGATCTCATCACGAAGACCATTCTCAAACTTGATACATTTGGAAAATTCTCCATCTGCATCGTTAGTGTAATGAGCATAGTACTTCGCCAACTCAGTAAACTTCGAAGCATATTCACTCACAGACTTGTTGCCTTGCTTGAGCTCCAGAAACTCAATCTCCTTCTTGCCTCGAATATCTTCAGGAAAGTATCTCCTCAAAAAAGCTCTCCTGAACACAGCTCAAGTCAATGCAATGCCATCTTCTTCTATTTCAGTCTTGGTAGCAACCCACCAGTCATCAGCTTCCTCTGCTAGCATGTGAGTACCATACCTCACCTTCAGCTCCTCAACACAATCAATCACTCTAAAGATCCTTTCGATCTCCTTCAACCACTTTTGAGCACCTTCGGGATCATGAGTGCCTTTGAACAATGGAGGATTGTTCCTCTGGAAGTTTCCCAATTGCCTATCAGCACCAATACCACCTCCTAGCTGATTCCCTCCAAGCACACCAACTAGCATTCCCAAGGCTTCAGCAATAGCAACATCGTCTCTTCCGTTACCTCTTCCGGCCATTGTTCTGTAACATTACAAAACAATCAACTCAGCACCAGTATCGACAGTGTTACCTTCCACTAGTCGCATACGAAAGGGGTAAAGACTCTAAGACACGACCGACTATGCTCTGATACCACTATTGTAACACCCCTTCTAATTTACCCGCGATTTATATAATTTAATCAGAGTTTTAACATAACGAAAGGGCATCACAATTTAATTAATTCAAATAACCAAAAACAGAGAACATGCCTTTTTACTGAAGAACGTATTAAATAAAATAAAATCAATGATTATGTTTAAACAACGGAAAGATAACATAAACTCCGGAATAGTACGAATCATAATTATTCCAAAAGAATAAACCAAAAGGAAGCAGTTTTAAATCCATAAAATTCCAATCAATCGTTCCCTAGTGTTACAACTACCAGAGCATGACACTGACACGCGGACTAACTACGTAGCACAACTCTAAAAGCTGTCCTCACCAATTCTCTAGCAGCTATACTCCTCAATCTGAAATCATTAAAGTAAGGGTGAGATTTCATCAAGATTAAAATCCATTATACATTTCTCAAATGCAATAAAACAATCAATTCATTATTCACCCTTGTTAACAACATTAGCATACAATTCGCAAACACAATCCAAACATTCATTATGCATACAACAACAATTAAATGAAATTGAAACACTGGAATTTATCCTAACATGTTACAATCACATATGCAATGCAGACTCAAATGCATGTGGTACCAATCGTGAACCAAGTCTGCACCCTGTTCCGCTTACACTTCGGAAAACAGCATCAACCAATGATTCGCCCATACATCACTGGGTCAAGAATATAGCCTCACTACCTCTGTCCATTAGGTAAGTTTATTGGCCCTGCAAGTTCAATTCCACACAATGGGAATGAACCATTACCAAAATGCTCATGCATGCACATCAGAAGCATGCAACAATTTAAACATGGAACATGAACACACAACATTATTCCAATTATATTCAATAACAACAACAACATATGGTAACAACAATCATGAACATCAATGTTAATCACAACCCATAAGTTCACATTCTGCACAATTATTCAACACATGATTCATAAATTCTCAACGAGTTCTGATTACGGAAGCTAAATTAATCCTTCCAGATTTCAATTATTAGTGTTGAAAATATTTCCATTAAGTAGTACTCGTCCTAAGCTTTTCAACAATACCAACTATGCCTAAACCAGAGTTACGGTTAAAAAGATATGATTAAAATCGTTTCAGAAAAATCATGTTCATTCCTGTCTAGCTTAGGTCGATCCATAAGCTCATGTGTCAATACATGGGCTGCTTGTATCGACACATAGAACGTATGCATCGATGCATACAGTTAAAATTCTGCCATTTTTAAAATTCCCTTCAGTATGTATCGATGCATAAGTCTATGCATCAATTCATAGACTGCATGTGTTGACACATGCCTCGTATGCATCGATGCATACAAGTAAATTTTCTGCATTTTCAAAAGTTGTTCAGTATGCATCGATTCATACGCATCTTGCATCGATGCATAAGTTCTGTTTTTCACCACATGAGTCGATGCATGGCCCTATGAGTCGATGCATGCATTTTCTTTGCTTTTGGTTTTCTAAAATTCTGCTGCTTGCATCGATCCATACTGCCTTGTGTCGACTCATACAGGTAGTTTTCACCCAAAAATCCAGTTTTCTCCACTGTTACGAATTCCCATCAACCCCAATCATTACCAAACATCATATGATCACAAAAAAAAATTAATACATGTATTGTTACATTCAATTAACTTCAGAATTTCGTTTCCTAATCAGTTTATGATCACATTACGCAATTCACCGTTCATCACAAATCTTCTCAAGGTTTTACGTCGGATTATACGGTAGGGCACAACCTAGAATCATAATTTAGGATTCCTAACGGATTGAATTATTCTATCGATTCTCAAAACCTATAAGGCATAAAAATCAGATTCAATCCCCCTTACCTCGCGATGAATCTTCGAATTCTCGGCGTTTGGCTTTTTCTCCTCTTTTTCATCTCTTCTCCAACTTTACGTAGAATGCAAATCCTTATTTTTCCTCTTCTCACTTTTCCTTTTATTCCTTTATTTATTCCTTTTTATTTTCCAAATAATAGAAATAAATTAATTAGGATTAAGTAGAGCTTTTTACTCCATACACCTCCAATTCAACTTTACACCCCCAACACTTCCATTATTTAATTAATCAATTAAATCTATTAATTCAAAAATACCAATAATTAAACCTTTAATTAAATTAATAATTAAATTTCTAATTATTTAATAATTGCATTAATTTGGGGTGTCAAAACTCTCCCATACTAAAAAGAGTTTTCGTCCTCGAAAACATACCTTAGACGAAAAGTTCGGGATATGAGTCCTTCATATGGCTCTCCAGTTCCAAAGTTACATTTCCACCTGCTGGTCCTCCCCAAGCTACTTTCACTAATGCTATCTCTTTACCTCGCAATTGCTTCACCTTCCGATCCCCAATTCTCGCAGGTAATGCCTCAACAATCAGATTATCTCGCACCTGAATATCATCTACCTGAATCTCATGAGACGGATCAGCAATGTACTTCCTCAACTGAGATACATGGAAGACATCATGCAAATTTGCAAAAGACGGTGGTAAAGCAATTTGATAAGCAACTCTTCCAACCTTCTTAGTAATCTGATACGGACCAATAAAACGCGGTGTCAACTTCTTTGACTTCAAGGCTCGACCAATACCAGTCATCGGAGTAACTCGCATAAACACATGATCTCCTTCACTAAACTCAAGATCCTTCCTCCTCTTATCATGATAACTTTTCTGAAGAATCTGAGAAGCTCTCATCTTCTCCTGAATCGTCTTGATCTTCTCTGAAGTCTGTTGGACAATCTCCGGTCCAATCACAACACTTTCTCCAGATTTGTACCAACACAATGGTGTACGACACCTCCTACCATACAATGCCTCAAACGGAGCCATACCAATACTCGAATGAAAACTATTGTTGTAGGTAATCTCAATCAATGGTAGATAACTATCCCAAGCTCCACCTTTCTCCAACACACAAGCTCTTAACAAATCTTTTAACGATTGAATCATTCTCTCCGTCTGACCATCTGTCTGCGGATGATAAGCGGAACTCAATCTCAACTTAGTACCTAAAGCTTGTTGCAGCCCCGTCCAAAACTTAGACGTAAACCTCAGATCTCTATCCGACACAATACTAGAAGGAATACCATGAAAACTTACAATCTTCTCAACATACAATTCTGCCAACCTTTCCATAGGATAATCCATTCTTATCGGAATAAAGTGTGCAGATTTTGTCAACCGATCAACAATAACCCAAATAGAATCACAATTATTCGCTGTCCTAGGCAAACCAGATACAAAATCCATAGAAATGCCATCCCATTTCCATTCTGGAACAAACAACGGTTCCATCAATCCTGACGGTTTCTGATGTTCAATCTTTGACTTCTAACAAACCAAACAAGCATAAACAAACTCAGCATATGTAGGGCCACCTTATTTGCATATGCAATGTTCTTATCATGAAATAAAGACCATCTTTTCATTCAAATGTTTTATTCCTTTTCCTTCCATTTTACATCACAACTTTAAAACTCAAAATGGCAATGCTTTATTTTTCTTTTATCATCTAAAAAAACTAAAATAAGCATTAAAATCAATCATGCAGATATAATCCCACACTCCTAATGGATCCCTTTGATAACGACTCTACTATCACTCTTTAAGACTTCAATAATCCGATCAACCAGGCCGAAGAAGAAGGTAAGGAAGATTATGAACTCCCCAAAGAGATAGCGATAATGTTAGAGCAAGAGGAAAAGGTTATCCAACCACATCAGGAAGAGATTGAGAAAGTGAATCTGGGCAACTCTGATGTGATTAGAGAGGTTAAAATTGGGGCCGTTTTAGAAGACAGCGTGAAGTAGAGATTGATTGAATTACTCCGAGAGTATTCAGATATCTTTGCTTGGTCCTATAAAGACATGCCTGGGTTGGATACTAACATTGTTGTGCACAAGTTGCCTTTGAAGAAGAGCGTCCTCACATTGCGAAGCTTGAAGAACTCATCTTGAGATGTCTAAGAAGATCAAAGAGGAAGTCGAGAAGCAATTGATGCTTTTGAAAGTCATCTCTTATCCCCCATGGGTTGCCAACATTATTCTCGTGCCCAAGAAAGACGGCAAGGTCAGAATGTGTGTGGATTACAGGGATCTGAACAGATCAAGTCCGAAAGACGACTTTCCGCTTCCCCATATTGACATATTGGTGGATAATACAGCTCATGCAAAAGTGTTTTCGTTCATGGATGGCTTTTCCGGGTATAATCAGATCAAGATGGCACCGGAAGACATGGCTAAAACAACTTTCATCACCCCATGGGGGACTTTCTGTTACAAGGTGATTCCTTTCGTATTGAAGAATGCCGAGGCAACCTACCAGCGTGCAATGGTAACACTTTTTCATGATATGATCCACAAAGAGATTGAAGTATATGTCGACGAAGAGTGATGGACGTCAGAGGAAGATTCACCAAGAGATACAGTTTTAGAATTCCTGACGTAGGGAAGTTAAAGAGTTGGCATCCTTGGTAGAAGATCCTCGGATTTGAAACTATGGAACTCTTTTAACTATTCTGAACACTAACATTGATGAAGGACTTCTCAAAACTTTCGTTCAGTTTTACGATCCGGTCTATCGCTGTTTCACTTTCCCTAATTATCAGTTGATGCCTACTTTGGAAGAGTACGCGCACATACTAGGTATCTCAGTATCAGACAAAGTGCCCTTCAATGGTTCGGAAGCCATTCCTAAGTCACTAGTCATTGCAACGATGACTCACTTAAAGAAATATGAGATAGACAAAAACCTAACTACCAGAGGAAAACTCTTAGGACTAACTTCAAAGTTCCTAATGGAGAAGGCTCTTAAATTTTCTGAAGCCGGTAGTATGGTAGCCTTTGAAGCTATTTTAGCTTTACTCCTCTATGGATTGGTGTTGTTTCCCAACGTCCCAAATTTCGTTGATATCAACGCCATAAGGATCTTTCTGATTGGAAATCCCATTCCCACTCTGCTTGGTGACACGTACGTCTCTATTCATCATAGAAATCGTCAAGGAGATGGAACTATCGTGTGTTGTGTACCTCTGTTTTTCAAATGGATTGTCTCACACTTGCCTAAATCTCCTATCTTCCGTGAAAACAAAGATGAATGGCATTGGTCTCGAAGACTCATGTCTCTTACAAACGACGATATCCATTGGTATACCTTAGCAGACAATGAGATGGAAATCATTGAGAGCTGTGGAGAATTTGCCAACCTCTCATTGGTACAAAAGGAATCAACTACAACCCATTTCGGCGAGCGTCAACTCGGATACAAACTCTAGTAAACCTCTTGGTTTTACAAAGAGAGCTACTTCTATCATGAAGGGAGGATTCCGAGATTGAAAGCCGAATGATCGAGCTTGGCATCACATCCGAAGGAAAGAAAAATTAAGGTGTAGCCATGAAACCTACACTTCTTGGGTAAAAAGAAAGGAATTTCGAATGCCCTTGCTTATGATGAACCCATGTTCTCAATCGCTTCCAAATCAACAATTTTTCCCATCGAGATTGTGGAGAATACCAAGAAGCCTTGACCAAGATAAGGCTTGAGAAAAAAAAACAAATTTCTTAAGGCGATCTCGAGAATGAGAAGCTCAACAGTCAAAGATCATGACGCTTTACCGGGATGAATGGCTCATGGAGAAAGATGAGAAGATTCGCCAGAAAGATAACGCGATCAAGAGATACATCAAAGAAAGGAAAAAAAAGAAACAACAGCAATCCTCGCGAATGGAAGAAAGTCATTAGCAAGCTAAATCCGAGAAAGTGAACTAAAAGCTCACTATGGGAAGGAAATCACGAAGTTGAAGCTACATCAAGCCTTTGGATCTTCATCCGAGCGAGACGATTAGCTTAGTTTAGTTTGTAATATTTTATCATTTATTTTATCATTTGTGTGAGCAACGCTCCAAAACCAATTGTTGTAATCTTCTTTCAATGATTAATAAAATATGTGTTTTCCATCAAATATTTACCGTAAATTTCTTAGCGTAAATTCTTTGGAAATTCCTTTTCTTTATATTCATAATCATGCATTATACTTTGCATTTCGATCTATTGTCTAGAGTCGATCTTTCCGCAGTTTCAACAAATAGGAAAAAGATCGCTGCTATCGCGTCTTAGAGTTTCGCCGCCCACACCAACTCGAACGTACGATACAAGATCAAAAGAAAAAAGTAATGGAAGGATTTGAACAAGAGAATGTTGAACTCATGCACAATAACACGCAAGAAGAAGTGGAGAGACTCACGTCTTGGTCAACTCATTGGCGCAGCAAAAACAAGCAAGATCGAGCAGTCAAAACCAAGCAGATTTGGGCGATACTACTACTCCATTTCAATCGCGCCGGTAGTTCACCTTCAGCATGCGAAAACTATCCATGGGCATGCCTTTCAACTTTGGCATCGATTCGCCAACCGACTTCTCAAGTGCAAACAACCACGCTTGAAATACCTACTTTGCAAAAAAACTCTACATTTACTCCATAACGTGGAGTAACTCTTCCACAAGTAACAATATCGGTTTCAACCGATCATGACGAACTCCGCTTCCGTAGTACACTACCATAGGCGAAAAAGTTCACCATACTCCGAGAAATACCACGAATTCCGTGGCTCGATGGAGAATCTCCGAGGAACAACTCCTCAAAACGAAGATAAAACAATTCGTGGAAAAGCATTTTGGGAAAACGCCGGGATACGTGCTCATTCCTCGCGAAGGATACTGAAATTCAAAGTCCGACTTTGAAAAGTACAAAAAACTCCATCACAAAAGTCATCTCACGATGTATGCCGAGAAAATGTCTACATACACGACGATCACCGTTGTTAATCCACTACTTCCAAGATAGTCTCACCGTGCCGCAAAGTGGTACATGGGATTAGCAACATGAAGTATCCAAACATTCAATGACTTAGGTGAAGCCTTTGTACAACAATATAAGTTCAACTTGGATATGGCTCCCGATCGGGATCAACTCCGCTCCATGTCTCAAAGGAAAAGAGACATTCAAAGAATATCTGCGATGGGAAATTCACCCCAAGTCAACCCACCAAGAAAGAGATGACTAAGGTATTCTTGAACACTCTTGGCTCATTTTACTACGATCAAATGATCGCGCTACTCCCCAGATTTCACGAGAGTAAGCATAAAATGCGATTAGAAAGAGGCAACACGCCTAACAAAAGCGGGATCTTTAGTGGAACTAGAAAAATTGGAACGATTTTCGAAAAAGGAACATGACATAGGAATGGTATCGAGAAACCACGAAAAATGTCGTCAACAACGCAGCAGCGCCATAGCACCGCCGTTAACACAATCCAAATACAGGAATTGCTCATGATTCGGCAAATTCAACAAACTCAGCGGCCTCGTCGCGGGCTCGGCAATTTAACAATCAAAACCGTGCGCCTCGGGTCACGCAATTCGACCAATTCAATGGCGTACAGAACTATACCTGCGATAATAGAAAGGAATACGATCACAGACAAGCTCACCACCTCAGGTTCTGAAAAATTGCCGTGGTACCAAGCGACGTATCTTGCCCTTTTCACCAAGGGCACCACCGACCTTGAGCATTGCATAGCATTAAAAAGCTGAGAGATTAGTGAAATCTAATCTTCTTTCCCATACAAATCCAACGTAAGCAATCCGCTTCCCAATCAATGGGCAGCTGATCGTCATACTGAGCAGGTATCTCGTCACGACGCGTAAACTGATCGAGAAACTTGGTGCATCTCCATGATCGTACAGCAATGGCGCCACTAACACGATTACGACTTGCAACACCTTCAAGGATCTTCAAGGATGTCCCACCAAAGCAGACATTCGGCGATTGTTGAATATCGGTGACCTCTGGATCTGAAACAGAGATGACCATGGCGTAAATACTGATGGGGCATTTTCCGCATGAGCTTTTAGTCTTAGATATCAACTCGGAAAATCAGAAGTAAACGTTATCATCCCACATTTCAATGTACCCAACATGTGGAGATTGAATACAACAGTTTAACGTTCGGGGTCTCCTTTGGTGATTTGCCTACCGGTCTGTTCCATACAATTCTAGTAAAGCAATTCCCTATCAATACAATGCAACTCACGATAGAGGATGGGGAAGAAAACCCATACCTACTCTTCCAGCTAATGTCAATATAGCAATCGGACGACTAACACGAAGTGAGCCAGTACACACTCCGGTGCCACCAAGACGCTGCGGTTCTGTTGTTAGACAAAATCCGATTAACATATCTCCGAGAATCCAAATGATTCCGATGTTAATCCAAGCACAAATGTTGGTCCTCTGATAGGACCGGCGTCAACCTGATTTGATGACATCTGAAATTAATCAAGCGAATCTGGAGTCGTGGATCGGTGATGCGATCCCTCCAAGATTTACAATATTGTCTCATTATTAAACTCGAAGCTCACCGAAGCTTTAATGAAGGTACTAGACCAAGCTTATGTAGACCACGATGTAACTACAGACCAATTTGGAAGTATTCGCCAACATAGCGACTTATAATAATCTAAGTTTCGGTGATGAGGAACTTCGGAAAGAAGGAAAGATCAAAACTTGGCCTTGCGTATCGATGATTTGCCAATCAGTTCCCTATCAATGTATTGGTGAATCTGGTTCATCTTTGAGCGTAATGCCAAAAGCGACACTCGCTCGTTTGGCTTACAAAAGGGCGTAATGAAGTTCAATGACATAGTAGTAGAGCCTTTGTGGTCACGAAAGTCAATTATTAGAAAGTCGATCTCAGATGACAATTGGTCCGCATACTTTCCAGATCACTTTCCAAGTCATGGACGTGCCAGCTGCTTACAGTTGTCTACTAGGAAGACCTTGGATCCACGAGGTAGGAGCAGTGACATCTACTCTCCATCAGAAACTAAATTTCACAGTAAATGGGAAGTTGGTGACCATCATCGGTGAACAAGCTTTGCTTATAAGCCATTTGTCCAGTTTCTCTTTCATCACAGCTAATGACGTTGAAGGGACACAGTTCCCAGGACATCCGTTAGAAGATGAATCTACTAGCAAAAGTAGATCATTTATATCTTCTTATAAAGAAGCAGCACAGATAGTGAAAGATGGCAATCTTTGAAGGTTGGGGACAATAATCAAACTGTCAACAACGAGACAAAACGGACTCGGATTCGCACCGTATTCTCCAAAGACAAGCAAAAGGATGGAGCACTTCGTCCAATCAAAGAAGTATTCAACAGTGGGGGTTTCTTAAATCCTGTTCTCCAAGAGGTTAGCGTTGTTACCATTGAAGATGATGAAGATGATCTCTCTAGATCTGAAGAGTGGAGCAACTTATACGAGTGACCACGAATATGTGTCGGGAAGAATCCTACTCGCCATACTATCCTCCGTGATCAATTCAAAGACATGTCCACAAAGCATGAAAATCCATCCTTAAAGTTTGGGATACCTTGGGAGAACCGGCGGCAAGTTTGATTACATGGTGAAATACTTTGCACGAGAGCTCGAAAATCGAAATCGAAGATATCCATTGCTTGGATGGGGTGATTCTTTGAGTATCCTAGTCAGCCGGAAGAGGTGTATACATCTTCGATCTAATCCCAATCGAGGTTCCCAACAAAGATTTCTACTTTAGCAGCGCTGATAGAGTTACATTAAATCGAGATCCACGATTACCACTACATCAACATGATCCGAAGATCGGAGATGCGATTCGGGATGATCGATTTGGAAAGTGTCTTGAAACGCAGTCTCTTCACTCACGAAGATTGGAGGTACATCCCGAATTCAGCATAAAGTCAATAGGAAGCACATATCTTATCCCATACTTCGATCTATTCATCAAAATAGATACCCTGAAAAAACCGAAATCGATCGTCAAAGTCTTCAACACACTAAACCAACGACAAAGTTTACTCGAGGTTAAACCAAGTGGAAAATTACCGAGTACCTCGATTTCAAGGAATTCGCCACTCTGAAACTGTTGAAGTTCGAACTAACGCTCCTAGTTCTAATAGTTTATCTTTGCTTTTGTTTTGAACTCTACAAGCCCAAAGTGAAGAAGATGTTTTATAGGGTTTAGCTTTTAAATAATTTCTCTTTGTCTTGCCCAAGATAAATGAGTTTGTATTTTAAGCCTGTTTCATATTGTGAATCATAAATAAGCAACGTTGTTTTGTTTCTACACTTTGTGTTTATTTTCATTTACCCTTTCTTGAAATGAGAATCCTAAAAAAATCTTCAAAAAAAATAATAATAAAAATTTAATCTGCATACACTTTCATATTGACTTTTCAAAAAAAAAATGATGATGAAAAAAAGGTTAATTAATCAAACCTAATTCAAATCTGATTAAGCAGATGGACAAATCCATTAAATGCAATAACTCTGCTCTCTCCAACTTTGAAATCCCATGCGTCGCAGGAAAGAGATTGAAAAGATCCGGATGAGATTTCTCGATTACTTAAGCACGAGAAAAATCATTTAGCCTCACAAAGAACCTCTGAAGCAATCAACTTGGGTTACGAAGAAGACAAAAAAGTAAATATCGAACTTCACTCGCAGCAACGTCAAAAACAAATGATAGATCTTCTCAAGAAATATGTTGATGTGTTAACTTGGTCCTACCAGGACATGCGAGTTGAATACCGACATCGTGGAGCATCATTTGCCATTAAAAAATGTCCACGATTAAGCAAAAGTGAAAAATTCACCACAATATGGTGATAAAATCAAAAAATTCAAAAAGCATTTCAGCGATTTCCTCGTCATAAAATATCCTCAATGGCTAGCCAACATAGTGCTGTCTCTCCAAGAAACGGAAGGTCAGAATGTGTGTTGACCTCCAGGAACTTAAACAAAAGCAAAAAACGATTTCCCACTTCCATATACTCCATACTAGTGGATAACACACCAAATTCAATCTTTTCCTTCATGGTTGGTTTCTCATGGTTACAATCAGATCA
Source organism: Vicia sativa (assembly GCA_021764765.1). Classification (NCBI taxonomy): domain Eukaryota; kingdom Viridiplantae; phylum Streptophyta; class Magnoliopsida; order Fabales; family Fabaceae; genus Vicia; species Vicia sativa. Next base: position 22,236,623 of record CM038794.1, on the reverse strand, counting down.
GAATGGCTCCAAAGACATGGAGAAGACATCCTTCATCACGCCATGGGGCACTTTACTAAGTAATGTCGTTTGGATTAATGCAGTAACTACAAAAAACAGCAACTACTCTCTTTCGCATGACACCAATGCACAAATCGAAATGACATGGAAGTCAACACCGAAGAATCGCATATAGAATATCTCTTAAAATTGTTTCAACTAAAATTCACCGCCTAAATCCTAACAAATGCCTTTGGGGTAAGATACGGAAAACTCCCCAGGTTTCGCCATCGGTAGTATTGAAGTAAACCACAACAAAGTCAAGGCTATTCAAAAAATACTGCGCCACATACAAAAAACAAGTAAAAGGATTTCTTGGCATTGAATTCATCTACCGAATAGCTCCACTACACATAAGCGATATTCACTTCTCCGCAAAGATCAAAATTGTATGGACGGCATTGCCAGCGTTGTGATATAAAAACCACCGCCGAAACCACCAACCAATCCCTCATTGGAAGGAAACCGTTAATCATGTACCTTACCGTATTAAAAATTCCATGGGCTGCGTGTTTGAAACACAAAACCGTAAAAAAGCATACCATCTACTACTACCGTAAAAAGTTCCACCGGCCCAAACTTCATTACTCCATGCCGCTTGTGCTTTGGTGTGGACTTCAACATCTCCCCCGTTACATAATCAATCATACAACATTAATCTCAAAAATCCGATCAAGTATGTCTTTGAACACCATGCAGGAAGAATTGCTATGGCAAAATACTATATCACACCATGACATCAATACCGTACTCGAATGGTCCATTCGCCATCGCCGCTTATATTTCCGCAACCACCATCTCAAGTTTTATTTCCACAGCGAGGATGTCATGTACCGACAAAATTGTGACGAACACACGAAAAAGGTCCGAATCCAAATGGGGCCTAATTTTTTAAGCGATTAATGTTTTTGGCAATGGAATTGGGCGATCATCATCACTCTAAAATTTCTCATATCCGTTTCCGCAGTGCTATTTAAATACACCATAACATGCATCTGACTTGCATCATGGAGTATCGCCATCAGCAAAAATCAAAATCGCCATATATGGAATTCGCCACATGATCAATCAAATCAACACAAGCTCATCATCTTGGTCTAATTCCACATCTGGACCGCTTTCTTCAACAAAGTAGACCTCCATCATATCCCTCAAATCGAAACGCCTTGCCACTCTCTTCCATATTCAATCAGCGATTGAACCATGCTACACAAAATCCGTGTCGAGCCTTGAAAACGGCATATGTATTACCGGCCCAGAAAGCGGGTCTTGATGATAGCCGTGGTTCCGCGACATCAAGCATTTCCTTGAAACACGAAGTACCCGCAAAGGCGCCATTACAAGGATAAGAAAACTCTAAGGAGGCTTTCTGGAATTTCTTCTGAATGAAAGATGTTCTATACAAAAGAAACTTCGACATGGTTACGCTCGAGATCGTCGGCGAGGCGAAGCGAACCGCGATCATCCATGAAGTGCATGAAGGGTCCTTTGGAACCCATTCAAATGGGCATGCAATGTCGGAGAAAGATCTTAAGCGAGGATACTATTGGATAGCGATGAATCTAATTCGGTAAACACGTCAAAGATGTCGAGTGCGGATCTCGTAGATAAGATCCATGTGCCACCGACTTTACTCAGCGTTCTCTCTTCTCATTGGCCATTTTCCATGTGGGGCATTGACATGATCGGGATGATCGAACCAAAAGCGTCCAACGGACAGCCTTCATTTAGTAGTTATTGATTACTTCACAAATGCGTTGAGCGGCGTCTTACGCCAGCGTTACAAGACAAGTAGTTGTGAGTTCATCAAGAACAACCTCCATTTGCGGTGTATGGAATTCCAAGCAAGATCATTCTGACAATGGATCGAACTTGAATAACAAAATGATGAAAAGCGTGAGGAATTCAAGATCGAGAGCATCATAATTCATCTCCTGCAGGCCAAAGATGAGCAGCGCCATTGAAAGCGCCAACAAGAACATCAAAAGATCGTCCAGATGGTCATCACTTACAAGGCGCGAAATCTTGCCATTGCTGCTGCATGGGTATCGTGCTTGATCGCACTTCAACGGGGCAACTCCTTTTCCTACGGTATCTGGCATGGAGCGGTGCTCCCGTAGAGGTTGAGATTAGTCAATGAAGTTATTATGGAAACTAAGTTATCTGAGGCTGAATGGTGTCAAAGAAGATCGACAGTTAGACAATCAAAAGAAAGCGCTGACGCTCTGTGTCATGGACAACTATACCAAGAAGAATGAAAACTTTCGACAAAAGGTCGACCTCGTGAATTCAAGGAAAGGCGACCTTGTGCTTAAAGATTACATCTTTTCAACGATTCTAAAGGCAAATGGACTCCTAACTACGAAGGTTACATACATCGTCAAAAGAATCTTTGGCGGTGCTATGACTCCTCTGACCATGGTGATGAACTCCACATCGCATAATCTTGTCTGATCGAAATATTTATCTAAAAAAAAAACAAAACATTCGGTAAGTGCGAAAACCGAAAAGAGCGACTTAGGCAAAAAAAGCCATTTGTCATACCCCAAAATTGCCCTCCATCTTCTCAAGGCATTTCATACATCCATACTCAAGGATTCCTCAAGGTTGATCGATGAAACCCTCTCATGACAATCAACCCAAACTAGGGTTTGGTGATTCTCGATCAAGTGGATTTCCAACATCTCCAATGTTCATCATGCCTCCTCATATGCTAAATGTTCTCCATGTCAAGTTTCAAGCTTCACAAGTCAAGTTTCCTCAGACAATTGCTCGGATGGTTGAAAATCGGTTGTATTGGACAAAAAGTCAACATGGTCAACATACAGTCAAACTTCATGATTTTTGGTCAACATCCTCATTTTGAAGTTACATTCATCATTTGATCAAGGGTTGATCATGATTCATCAAGAAAACTCAAGATTTGCTCAAAAGTCAAACTTTCTAAATTAGGGTTTCTCGGTGAAAAGTCAACTAACTTTGTTGATCATAACTTCTTCATACTTTCTAGGAAATTTTCCACCACCTCTTGTTTTGAAGGAAATTCAATTCTCTACAACTTCATGTCTCACAAGAATGTTCAAAATGCTTCATTTGAGAGGTATGGATCAAAACATTACGAGTCCTTTTCAAAGTCAACAAAAGTCAACATTTTGTTTTGAAGATATATTGAGCATGGAAAACTCCATTAGATGAGACCAAAGAGGTTGGTTAGAGGACTCTTAGAGCTTTCCCAAAAGTCCAAGAACACTCAAAATGTGGAAAATTGAGCAAGATACACCATTCACAAGTTGAAGCGATTTTGAAGATGCCTGAAGAGAAATACTAAGAATCAAAATTTTTGCAAATGGGCTTACTTTTCTTTATCCAAACTTGTTCCTGCATACAATTAGGAATATCAAGCCCAATGCCACGAATTTTATTTTATTTTCTATTTAATTTGGAATTTATTCATTTAAATACAAATTAAATTCAAAAATAAAGTATAAAATCAAAATTAAATGCAAATTTGATTTTCTCTTTCCTGAGATCCAAGTAACTCAATAAAACCAGAAATTTCGAAATTTGATTGGATATGGCAAGATTGGATTGAATTGATCAAAAGATGAAAATTTGATTTGGTACAAAATCAAATATGTTTACATGATTAGTGATTGATTCTTTCTCAAATCAACTCGAATCCATCTACTATATATATACATCACATACCACACGAATTAGGGTAGAAAAGCTGGATGGAGAAACCCTATTGAAGCTCAAAAATCAAGTCTGACACAATGACTAGCACCTTGGTTTGGTCGTTCAATTGATTCCAAACACTCAAACACATTCCTTGATACCTCTTGAATCGATCAGACCACAAAAGCACCTCAAAAATCCGAATCAAGAATCGAATCGGTTTGTTCATCTTTTTTCAAAATCGTATTTCATTATTCATGCATTATTAACAGTTTTGATGTTTGTTTCATGCTTAGAGTGAAGTTTGCAAGCGATACGGGCAGTTAATTGTATTTCTATGGCACGGAAATCGATATGCCATGATTAGGGTTCTTGACCACGATTTAGGGTTTTCATAAGCGGAAAAATTGGACCTCGAGACCATTACTGATGCATTGGAATGATGTCTAGATCGAACCATGGTCTTAAATTCATTTATATTACTTGTGTATGATTTGATTTTGCGGGGTTGTAGCGTCGAACAAAGGCCGGATTTGAATTTTCAAAAATTCAAAAGCGAAGGAGATGAAGTTTGGCGAGGAGACGAGGGATAAGGGAGAGGCAGCGTGCTTGTAATTCATTCGCTCCGATTGATGACAGCGTGCAGCTCGGTGGCAAAGAAGCGTGGAAATTGTAAAGAGCAAGGTCTCGATTCGATCCTTGGCCATAGCAAAGTATTTTACATAGTTTAAACTTTTCATATTTTCTTATTTATTTATATTTTCATGCATTTTAATTCTTTTCATAATTTTATTCATGCATTAAAATTGTCAAAATATTTTCCTTTCCATTTATTTTCATAAAATGTTTATTTAATTTATAAAATTAAAAATATTATTTTGCATGCATATTTAATTTTATTCATAATTTATCATTCAAATCACTTTTAATTAGTTTTTAATTATTAAATCTTGTCCAAAAATCCCAAAAATTATTTTAGCATATTTATGTTATTTCCAGCATAAATATTTTTCTCATTCAAAAATTTGCATTTTACTAACATTTTCCTCTTATTCGATTCCTCTATTTTTTAGATTTCTCATTTCTTGCGGGTTGTCCGTTTGAGACGATTTCTTTTATCGTTTTCTTTCCAATTATGCTGCTCATGGGATGTAATAGCTTAATTAGCTTTTATTTTCCGCATTTTAAATTATGTATCCCCCAAAGCCATGTAATAGCGTAGGACATTTATCTTTCATCTTTACACTTCGCATTTTAATTTACCTTATAAATTTTTAGTAATTAGGCGTATGTGTTGATGAAAATTTGGATATCTATGATTCGAATAAGATCAGGCTTCGAAGAAAAATAATCGGTCATTGGAGCGAAGAAGAAATGTCATGATTTGGAGGAAAGAATGGGTTCTTGAATAAATATATTGATTTGGAGCTTGAGTAACAATTATGATGATACATGTGAAGGAGCTTAGTGGTAAATGCGTGGTGTTTGAGAAGCGAGTTCGAATCGAAGAGTAGTTCAGATATTTGAAATTCAAGCGTGGCGGGATAAATGGAAGTTTGAATATCTTGTTGAAGAAAGCAGTTCGACGTGGAGGCTAGAAAGCATAGTAATACGCATGTCCGGCGTGGCAAGATCTCATAAGTCCAGACCGTTATGGTCAAAATAGTATAAATAAGTCTTAGTGTTAGGATTTCATGTGTCATATCTATTGTCACTAAAATTGGTAACATTCAAAATACCACGTAGCTAGGGAAGCAGATACACGAATGATATACGTATGGTTACACCAAACTCTTTATTATGCAATAATGTATCTTTATCTTTCAGTTTATCTTTATCTTGCTTAATGCCTTTAAATCTTTTACATTGAGTCATTTAACTTTTCATGCATTTAAACGTTTTCTTTCATTCCGAGAGTCCTTCTTTTTGAAATCTTTACATTCATGCTCTTATTTTCGAGAAAACTTTTACATACTTGCTCTTACATTCAAGTCTTTTACATTTCATGCTTTACTTTGAAAGTTTCTACATTTAAAGTCATTTAAGCATTCACTGCATTTATACTTTTTCTGATTCGAAATCTTTGTCGTTTACTTGTTCAAATTAGTTTTATCTTGCTTTAATGAAAATGCATTATTATTAAGGTCTTGAACATCATGTCGAAATACATTTAAAACATATATAAAACATCTAAACAAGTCTTGAGCGTTAACCATCATTTAAGTCTATGC
>CM038794.1:22157105-22230575 GCA_021764765.1 Vicia sativa | reverse complement strand
CGCGTGAATTGTTAGGTATTTGGCGGCTAATGATGAAGATTTCGGTCTCATTGAATTGTTAACCAATTCTAAACTGTCAGTAACCAACAGTAGAGGTTTATGATCAGGCATGGCCTAATCAAGACGGCACTGTGAAAAGTGTGTTGGATCAACAACAACCTTGAAGTTGCTTTAGAAAACTAGCATCCCTTCGAACTTAAAAGTGTTTGGCATGAGGGTAGTGCTAAATAGAATCTCAACTAAAGACCAATTGGTAAAGAGGGAATTATCCATGTTGAGCAATAAGGTATGCACTTTATTCTTTGAAGACGATGAAGATCTGATCATATTTTTAAGCAATTTACCCATAAAGCAGAGAAGTGTGGTTAGATACGAAGGGTTGGACAGGCAGATGGATTTACCTCACTTTGAATAGTTCAATGCTTTAGCTAGAGGAAAAAAAAAAGAAGAGAACTCTTGTTTTGGGTGGCCATGTTGAGTCAGTTTGGATCGTGAGAAATAATTTACTTTTCAACGGAGTCATTGTCTTGATGATATTATAGGAGTATCAAGGTTGTATCTTGGCTTTGGTAGATTATGGCAAAAGGGGAACAGAGGCTCATAGATGTATAATTGGATCCATGGTCCTTAGACTTTATTTGAAATCCTCGGTGTCATCAGACTCAGATGATACATCTGATCCGATACATTATAAAACAAACAAGGTAGAATATACAATTAACAATGAGGAAATAAAAGAACACAAGGATTGTTCATCCATTTGGTTCTAACCAACCTACATCCGCAAAGTAAGCCAAATGAAGTCAATTATCAAAGATTAACCGAGTTAAACCTTCTTGTTTACACTTCACTTAATCAAACTACCCAATTTTTCTTCTACCAAATACCACACTTAGATATGAGAACCTCTGCTCACCAATCACCTCAGATATCCACTACCATCATCCAAGCAACGTGATCAACTTGTCTTTATAAACTAAAACAGCCAGAAACCACACCAAACACAAAACAGCTTTGAGATACCACTCCAAACACAAAATAGTTAACTTATAACAAACTTGGAATTGTTTACGCCTTCTTTCAAGGACATAACTGCACTCATTGCTTCACAACATCCAGTGAGAACCTCTCACTACCCAATTTTTCTTCAAAGTACAAATTTTTCTTCTACCTAAGTTACCACACTTAGATATGAGAACCTCTCGTCACTTCCAATCACCCAGTGATATCCATCGTCACTATCATCCAAGCAACTTACATCAACAACTCTCGCTCCTATAAACTAAAAAGCAGTTTGAGAAACCACACCAAACACAAAACAAATTTTGGAGATACCACACTCCAAACACAAAATAGTTAACTTGTGACACAAACAAACTGGAATTCTTCACTTCTTTCAGGACATAATCTGCCTATTGTTTCACAACATCCGAAAGTAAAATAAACTCACCTCACAAGACAAGTGACCATCTCACAATCCGGGTGGTTAACTCACCTAAAGATCACATCTCTAAAAGAGCTTACTAAAACTAGGTTTCAACTGCTTATTTATAACCTATTACTGGACTGACTTTCAAATTGAAACGAAATATTCTCTTTCATTTTCAGAGGTAAGTATGAAGGTTTGTGATTGGATTTATGTTTTACACTGGCGTGAACTAGTTTCTAGCTTTAGAAACACTCTCTCTCTACTAATCTGAACTAGTTTATAGGTTGTTCTTGTGATGTATGTGAGGGAAGAGAGAGAAAGAACCCCATAAATCTGAACCTGTTTCTACTCTAGTTTCTTCATTCACACGCTTTTCATCGAAACCTTTTCATTTTGTGTTTTGAGAGTGAATGAAAGGTTGCAGTCTGATCCGACGCTTTGAATGGACTCTGTTGCTGGTGGAGAGGTCACGAATGAAGGTGATTGTATTGTATCTGCATTCTTAATTTGTTTTTCGTTTGTTGGTTTTGATTTGTGGTTTTGGAAAATGTGAGTGTGATGGAAGTGTGATTTTGGTGTTTGGTTTTGAATGTGGTAGGTGGTGATTGGTGGGTGAAGTATCCTCTGCATGATGAAGCTGATTGTATCTATTATTATTGAGGATGGTTTTATGTTAAGTGTCGTCGGTTTGACCATCCACGTGACCGTGTGCGGTAATGTTTTTGTTTTGTTTGTTAAGACTTTTGTTTCAAGGGTTTGTTTTAAAACATTAATCTTGAGTAGTTTTGTTTTGCATGAAGTCCAGTTTGAAGTGAAATTGAATTTTTGTTTTGTTTTGTTTCATGCATGCATGTCAGTTTGGGAGATGTTAACTTTTGTTTTGTTTTGATTGTCTTCAAATCAGTTGTTTTCCTTTTGTATTGATTGTAATTGCTTATTGTTAAACCACAGTACATAAGGACAGGATGCAAATTTGGTGCTTCTTGCAAGTATCACCATCCTAAACAAACAGCAGGAGTTATCACCCTGTGTCACTAAATTTTATGGATATCAGTTGCGAGTGGTTTCTTTGTGACTTGAAGATCAATAGATTAACAAATTACACTTTCAACTTTGATCAGATGCTTTATGATATAAGTATATACGCTTAGAGAATTTTAGATTTTATGGCCATTATTAATAAAATAAAATGAGACAAGGAAAGGATACTAGTTTGATACAAAATCCATTTCTTGCTCAAGAGGAAACTTACTTCCTTGAATGCATTCATCACAGCAGTTGATTACTTTGCCTACTTATATCCAACCAATCTCATTGAAAAGTTCTCTGTGGCCTACATGGTTTCATCTGTTCTTGTACGTCTCATGTCATCAATTGGGCCTCCGAGTAGCACGACGATGAAAGAGAGACCGAGTGGTGCTCATGGCATGACAATTTAGCTGTTGTAATATGGTTTAGCTGATGGAGTTGTTGGTAGCTTGATAAGGATCAGCAGGCTTCTCAAAACAGTATATGCAAGTTGTTTACTGGAACTGTTTCTTCAGGTATAAGGAAATTAGTATATTTGTTCCTCAAAGTTGATCAAATTTATTTTCCTTTTTGCATTACTATATACAACAGGTAAATCATCATTCCTTATTTGAACAAATTTAAGGAATATGCAAAACTTTGCCTAAGAAGAAGCATACAGTTATTGTTTTAGTCTTTAAGTATACAAATCTTTGAATGTTTTAGATTCATAACAGTGACGGATCCACAGCTACTATTATAGAGATTTTGTTAGTATATACAATATATTAATTAACTACTAAAAATTGAATCAAATCTAGAAATAACTACTCAAACTATGGGACTAAGTTGCTGTCAGATATTTTTCTTGTATTAACAAAAAGTCTTTTGTGGTTGATAGGTATTATTACTAGTTTGATACATAAAAGTTAGATCTTTATGCCTGATGACAATTGATAAGTTTAAAGAAGGAAGGTAATACTGTGTGTTGTTGAACGTTCTCATCATATCGCAAAATATGTCCATAAAAGCTAATTTGAGACTTTATTTGAAAACTATTTACATGCAACAAACTAACTAATATTATTTTAATTGCCAAATGTGACATCCACCCATTTAGACATACCCTTTATTTCTTAATTAGGATTTAAGATAACATAATCTCTATATGCTCTGATTCATCTAGGTACTTTGTGTTCACGGTCACGACAACCTTTCTCCTGACATCAGAATAATTGACCAGGTTCTCTAGCTCTCTTCTCAGCTTCTGGTCAAAATCTATATTATATAAGCACTAGACTAAGTGCAATTGGATTTTCTTATACCTTGACATTATGTATGTGAACATGTCTACCACATATATAAGTATTTAAGCAAACACTTGATATGACACCACAATGAAACATCGACATCGTATAGCAATTTAAGTTTTAGCCATGTTTTTGTAGAAATTTATAATTTATCTGTTTGTTGAAATAAAATTATCTTCATCATTGATACTTATGTATATGATTTTGGTCAATGCTTGAACTTGTAATCTAATGGAATCAATGAAGAATTATTTGGCGAAACTCATCTATGACTTACAATGGTGTAAAATAAAGTTCAATGTCACTCTTAATTTTGTTGTTTATTTTTGCGCATAGTTATGAGACTGTTGCCGCTTTAGTGGTGTGACGGTCTAACATGGACATTGGTGAAGTTTATCGACCGAGTTGTGATATTGATAGTACTAAAAGTGCATTATTGGCGAAAGTTACAAAAACTCAATATTGCTCTTGCTCTTCGGATTGCATTAATGTTTTGAGCTCGTAAAAATCCTCTAGAATTTAACTTAACTTTTCAGATTTCTTAATTGAATGAATTTATGGGGTTTCTATATATATACTTCAAGAGAAAGATGAAGAGTTGGTTTGTGTGACAATTATTAAGTTAGTATAGGATTTGTTATATGGCTCTGTTATATTGCCTTGTACTATAGGTTGTGTGTGGTAGGTATTCTATTAAATGTAATGCTAATATGAGAGTTCAAAAGGACTATGTGAAATATTTTGATATGTATCCATCATAAATTTGGCTTTTATTCAATGACATTTAATAATATTACAATTTGCTGAAATGTTTAATTTGTTATTTAGCTTTGTTTTGGTTTGAAAATGTATTGTAAAATATTTTTATTGAATAATTTTATTTTAGTAATAATAATATTAAAAATTAAAAATAAATATTTATTGTATTTTAAAAATAAAACCTAAAGAAAATTATATAAACATAAGTTTAGCACCTACAAATTAGTAGGTATAAAACTATTATATAACTAGAATAAGATATAGCGATGGTCAATGTAATTGTAGTTAAAATTGTCTCAGAGTTAAAGTTATATGACATTCAATTTAGTTTTCACACGCCGGTAAAATTTTGTCTCTAGTTAAAGTTATAGTGACATTCAATTTAGTTTCACATTACGCCCTTATAATTGACGCTAAATTGAGTGTCACCAAGTGTTTTGCATTTTTATCTACAAATATTTGATTTTTAGTGACACACAATGAGTGTCACAAAAACTCAATTTTTTATAGTGAGAGGAGAACTAATGTCCATTTGAATTTACATCAACATAGAAGAATGTGATAATAAAAAATCATATATAGAGTTTTATTATTATCATTAGTGATAAAGTTTTAGGAGAAGTAAGAAAAAAGGCTGCTAAGCCTTGGACAACTCAGTAGATGACATAATCTCTTCTAAATGTCTCTACATGAATAAAAATTATATAGCTTGTAAATGCATGAAGGTGAGTGTATTCACTAACATATTGATGATTTCAACCAAATTGTTTTTTACTTTTATGTTTTATAATTGTCACCACTATGCCAAATATTCACGAAACGCTTTTTAGCCAGAGGTACCGTTAAAGATTTTAACAACGCTTTTGTTTAAAAATCCTTCAGAGTTTACTTATGAAAGCTTTCACCAAAGCGCTTTCATATGGTTTCAAAGCAGCTTTTTCCGAAAAGTCTTACAGTGCCTTGTAATGCAAAATGCATTCTAAAGAGGTTTAAAGCTTCCTGCAAAGGCTGCCTTAGGCCACGATGAAAGCGGTGAAAAGTGCTTTATAGTGGCTTCAGCAGCGCTTTACTCAAAAAGCACTCATAGGTGGTTTCCATGAAAGCGCTGGTTAAAAGCTTTCATAGGTTTTCATCGAAAATCAAAATTTAAAAATTTCTAAACTGCATTTTTGCAAGAAACTCAGAATTCATAAACCGATAATTTACAATCTTATATACAAATACCATTATATATCGTTGTTATCCAAATACCAAATTTAAATATTATGTACAAATACCATTATATACCATTCATATCCAAAATATATATACACCATTGTAATTCAATTAACATGTTTTTAAACGTATCAAAATCAACCCTAACAAATCGCCTATATAACCCTAAGTAAATCAAATTCTAATGTACATATATATCCAAGGTCCCCGATCCTCGCAAGATATGAACATAATAACACGGTCAAGATTGTATACACAAAACAATGTATTCATAACCATTTCACACAACAATGTATTCATACCTTATAAGATTCTTTGCTCAATAAAATATTGACACAACCTCTTTTGAGTTCTTCCAATTGAAGTTTCGAGTAATATGGACACTTGTATTCATCAAAAGACTACATAACAAAACAAAAATATGCATGATTTAGTTAAAAGTAATAAATTGTATGCAAAATCTGATAAATAATAAACAAAGTATAAAGCCATAATAAGTTATAAATCCATACCGTGATTGGAATCTCGATTTCATTCATTTGAATGATTTCTTTGACAAACTTCAAACTAAGTATCCGTAATCTATGTCGTTTTGTTGTCGAGGCACTACATAGAAAACAAATAAGAATATATAGATGTATTGTTTTATCAAGTAGCATACATATTATAAGCAAAATTGTGGAAATTAATATACCGATTTCGATCCAATTAATGTTGTTTGATGTAGACCGTGGTACCCGTGCTTTCCTTTTACATCGGAATACTGTATTGAATCGACAAAATTAAAATATTTATTTAGAACAATGACATAGAAATAGTTAAATATATAAACACAAACGAATATTTAGAATAATGTCACTTACGTATCAATCATTAGCTTCATTTTGGGGTAATTTATCAAATCACCGCCAACCAATTCGTAATAGACCACTTTTATGGGATCGATAGCAAGCAATAACCAAAGGCCATCTATAAATTAAAGCAACAATTTAGATGGAAATTTTAATGTAAAAATACAAATATTAAAAGGAACTTAGAATGAAAATCTAACCTCGAATTATACGCCAAAAGATACAAGTCAGACTACCGCTTGTCATAAATCTATCGACCAAGTGCTCTCTTAGTGAATCTGTTCCTAGCAATTGGTGCTCACGATACGTAAGGAAGACACGAAAAAATCTATTTGACAATTGATTCCCGCGCATCAATTTGTCAAATAACATCCTTAAATAAAACATAATTAATATTAGACTATTTCAATTAAATGTTTTAAAAAATGTTCAACCAATTAAATAATATATTGATCGTTACGGATGTACGAGTGCATAACACTCGACGCCTAATTCTCCATGAAGAAAGATTTGTTCCATGTCCTCTTGTCCAATATTGTTTCGGTGACATGGAAAACAAAGACACATGTAACAACCCTTCTAATTTACCCGCGATTTATATAATTTAATTAAAGTTTTAACATAACGAAAGCGGCATCACAATTTAATTAATTCAAATAACCAAAACAAAGGAACATGCCTTTACTCAAGAACGATAAATAAAATAAAATCAATGATTATGTTTAAACAACGGAAAGATAACATAAACCTGGAATAGTACGAATCATAATTATTCCAAAAGAATAAACCAAAAGGAAGCGCTTTAAATCCATAAAATTCCAATCAATCGCTCCCTAGTGTTACAACTACCGTAGCATGACACCGACACGCGGACTAACCACGTAGCACAACCTAAAAGCTGTCCTCACCAATTCTCTAGCAGCTATACTCCTCAATCAAATCATTAAAGTGGTGAGATTTCATCAAGATTAAAATCCATTATACATTTCTCAAATGCAATAAAACAATCAATTCATTATTCACCCTTGTTAACAACATTAGCATACAATTCAAACACAATCCAAACATTCATTATGCATACAATAATAATTAAATGCAATTGAAACACCGAATTCATCCTAACATGTTACAATCACATATGCAATGCGCATCAAATGCATGTGGTACCAATCGTGAACCAAGTCCACACCTCGTCTTACACTTGAAACAGATTCAATCAATGATTCCCATACATCATCGATCAAGAATCTAGCCTCACTACCTCGTCCACTAGGTAAGTTTATTGGCCCCGCAAGTTCAATTCGCACAACGGAATGAACCATTACAAAATGCTCATGCATGCACATCACAAGCATGCAACAATTTAAACATGGAACATGAACACACAAAGATTATTCCAATTATATCAATAGCAACAACATCATATGGTAACAGAATCATGAACATCAATGTTAATCACAACCCATAAGTTAACGCTCGCACAATTATTCATAAATTCTCAACGAGTTCGACATTAAGCTAAATTAATCCTTCCGATTTCAATTATTAGTGTTGAAAATATTTCCATTAAGTAGTACTTGTCCTAAGGTTTCCAACGATACCAACTATGCCTAAATCTGAGTTACTTATTAAAAGATATGATTAAAATCGTTTAAAAAATTATGTTCATTCCTATCCACTTAGGTCGATCCATAAGCTCATGTTTCAATACATACGGGCTGCTTGTATCGACACATAGAACGATGCATCGATGCATAGTTAAAATCCTGCCATTTTAAATTCCTTCAGATGTATCGATGCATAAGTCTATGCATCATTCAAGACCGCATGTGTCACATGCCTCGATGCATCGATGCATACAAGTAAATTTTCTCAGATTTTCAAAGTTGTTCAAGATGCATCGATTCATTACGCCGATGCATACATTCTTTTTCACCACACGGGTCGATGCATGCCCTATAGTCGATGCATGCATTTTCTTTTCGGTTTTCTAAAATTATGTCGCCAGACGATCCATACCGCCTGTCGACTCATACAATTAGTTTTCACCAAAATCCAGCTTTTCTCCACTATTACGACCCCATCAACCCCAATCATTACAAACATCATATGACCACATAATAGAATTAATACATGCATTGTTACATTCAATTAACTACAATTTCGCTTCCTAATCGCTTATGATCACATTACGCAATTCACCGCTCATCACAAATCTTCTCAAGGTTTTACGCTCTGGATTATACTTAGAGGGCACAACCTAGAATCATAATTCTGGATTCCTAATGGATGAATTATTCACGATTCTCAAAACCTATAAGGCAAAAATCAGATTCAATCCCCTTACCTCGATGAATCTTTGAATTTCTCATGTCAGCTTTTTCTCTCTTTTTCTTCTCGCCCAACTTTACGAGAATGCAAATCCTTATTTTTCCTCTTCTCACTTTTTCCTTTATTCCTTTATTTATTCTTTTTATTTGCCAAATAATATAAATAAATTAATTAGGATTAAGTAGCTTTTTACTCCATACACCTCCAATTCAACTTTACACCCCAACACTTCCATTATTTAATTAATCAATTAAATCTATTAATTCAAAATACTAATAATTAAACCTTTAATTAAATTAATAATTAAATTTCTAATTATTTAATAATTGAATTAATTGGGGTGTCACAACTCCCCTACTAAAAGAGTCGTCCTCGAAAACATACCTTAGACGAAAAGTTCGGGATACGAGTCCTTCATCTGGCTCTCTAGTTCCCAAGTTACATTTCCACCTGCTGGTCCTCCCCAAGCTACTTTCACTAATGCTATCTCTTTACCTCGCAATTGCTTCACCTTCCGATCCCCACCGCAGTAATGCCTCAACAATCAGATTATCTCGCACCTGAATATCATCTACCTGAATCTCATGAGACGGATCAGCAATGTACTTCCTCAACTGAGATACATGGAAGACATCATGAAAATTTGCAAGTGACGGTGGTAAAGCAATCTGATAAGCAACTCTTCCAACCTTCTTAGTAACTGACACGGACCAATAAAACGCTGTGTCAACTTTTTGACTTCAAGGCTCGACCAATACCACCATCGGAGTAACTCGCATAAACACATGATCTCCTTCACTAAACTCAAGATCCTTCCTCCTCTTATCATGATAACTTTTCACGACCGAGAAGCCTCATCTTCTCCCGAATCATCTTGATCTTCTCAAGTCCGCTGGACAATCTCCGTCCAATCACAACACTTTCTCCAGATTCAGACAACACAACGGTGTACGACACCTCCTACCATACAATGCCTCAAACGGAGCCATACCAATACTCGAATGAAAACTATTGTTGTAGGTAAACTCAATCAATGGTAGATAACTATCCCAAGCTCCACCTTTCTCCAACACACAAGCTCTTAACAAATCTTCTAACAATTGAATCGTCTTCCGTCTCGACCATCCGTCACCGATGATAAGCGGAACTCAATCTCAACTTAGTACCTAAAGCTTGCAGCCCCGTCCAAAACTTAGACGTAAACCTCGATCTCAATCCGACACAATACTAGAAGGAATACCATGCAAACTTACAATCTTCTCAACATACACCGCCAACCTTCCATAGGATAATCCATTCTTATCGAATAAAGTGTGCGTATTTCACAACCGATCAACAATAACCCAAATAGAATCACAATTATTCGTCATTCTAGGAAAACCGATACAAAATCCATAGAAATTCCATCCCATTTCCATTCGAACAAACAATCGGTTCCATCAATCCCGATTTTCTCGATGTTCAATCTTTGACTTCTAACAAACCAAACAAGCATAAACAAACTCAAAGAATTTACTTTTTCATTCCGTGCCACCAAAATAACTTTTCAAGTCATGATACATCTTAGTAGCACCGGATGAATACTCAATCCACTACGATGTTCTTCTTCCAAAATATTTTTCTCAAGTTCGCAATATCCAACACAAACTCTATCACCAAATCTCATAACACCATTCTCGCCAATTGAATTCACCTCCTGACCTTGGTTAATCAATGTCAACTTATCCACCAAACAACATCCGATTTCGCCCCTCAATTTCCTCAAGAATACCACTAGTCAACTTCAACATTCCCAATTTAACACTATCAAGTAGTCTCGCATACCAAACTCAAATCTCGAACGCCAACCAACTCCAGCTCACGACCATCAACATAGACATATGCAAGGACTTTCTACTCAATGCATCGCAACAACGCTTTTCTTACCATGATGGTAATTCAAACCAAAATCGTAATCCTTCGTAAATTTAACCATCTTCTTTGCCTCATGTTTAATTCTTTCCTCGATCGAATGTATACTTTAAACTCTTATGATTGTCGAATACCTCAAATTGAGAACCATACAAGTAATGCTCCATAATTTCAAAACAAATACTATCACGCCAATTCTAAATCATGAGTCTGATAATTCCTTTCATGAACTTTCAATTATCGTGGAAGCATAAGCCACAACCTTCTTATCTTGCATCAAAACACCACCTAATCCCATCAAGGACGATCACAATACACAACAAAGATTCTTCCGTATTCGAAAATCAGATCGAGCACTAGTCAACCTCTTCTTCAACTCTTGGAATCCTTTCTCACATTCAATCCCAAACAAATATTGACCTTTCTTGTCAACTTAGTCAACAACAAAGCTAACTTCAAAATCCTTCAATGAAGTTTTGTAGTAACTCGCAAGACCAAGAAAACTATGGATTTAAGCATTCTTCGCGCCCGATCGAGACACCGCTCTACCTTCGTAGGTCAATAAATGCCATTCTTGGAAATCACATGACCAAGAAAACTTACTTCACTTAACTTAATTCACACTTAGACAACTTTGCATACAACTTTTCTTTCAACAGCCCAAAACAATTCTAAGATGTTCCGTGACGCTTTCATCATTCCTTGAATAGATCGTAATATCATCAATAAATACTACCAAAACTTATCAAGATACGGATGAAATATTCTCGCTCATATACTCCATGAAAACACCAGTGCATTAGTAACTCCAAACGGATAATGTAATACTCATAATGTTTATACTCGCTCTAATGTGTCAATATCTTCCGCTTCACACGAACTGATGATATCCGCATCAAATCAATCTTACTAATTACACAAGCTCCAACTAATCGATCCATTAAATCACCCTCGATAATGGATACCGATTATTAATCGAACTTTATTCAATCGCCTGTAATCAACATACGCCTCATTGTACCTTCCTTCTTCTTAACCAACAACACCGAGCACCCTCACGGCGAAACACTAGGACGAATAAAATTCTTCTCAAGTAGTTATCCAACTGCTTTCTTCAACTCGATAATTCAGATGCCGACATGCGATAAGGCGCCATCAACACCGGACTAGTTCCGTGAATCAAATCTATAGCAAACTCCACTTCTCTCGTGGCGCCTCACTAACATCTTCCGAAACACTTCTAGAAATTCATTCACAATGTAACTCACCACTCTTAGCTTTTCCTTTCACCTCCGTCGAAGAATACAACATAAACACCATAACACCATATTTAACAGCTGAATTCATCTGCTTAACTGACATAGTTACATCTTCAACTTTAGCTTCTTCGTGAAAATAACCGCCTTTCTCAAAATAAGCATTATGAACCCGGTTGGATACCAACCGCTCATTCCAAGGATGATATCAAGTTGTTCTAACAAGAGGCACACTCAATCCATACCGAAACCTCTACCAAAATTACAATAGATATCCTACAAACATATGAAGTAGTCATCGAACCCGACGCAGAGTGTCAATGACCATACTTCCATCCATATTAGAAATATCCAAGTTCAATCTCTTAGCACAATCCAAAGTAATAAAAGAATGTGTCGCTCCAAGATCAATAATCGCAATTGAAAGTATGCCATTAATAAAACATATACGCTTAATCAACCGATCATCCGGGCTTAGTCTCCGATCCCGACAAAGCTAACACTTTCCCACCACTGCTTCTTCTTGGCTTAGTTAATCGCGACGAGTATGACCTTCACCACAGCTTGTAACAAGTCACCTTTCGGCTCGTGATTCAGCACTACATGATCAAACCTTCCACGCTTGCTGCACTTTGCATCATTCTTGCATTCATTAGCTCGATGCCCTATCTCACCACACCCGTAGAACACTTAATGGAAGAACCTAATCTCCCCGCTAGGCTTCTAACAACCACCGATTTTGATTATTCTTATCATAGTGGTTTACCACCATCCATCTGCTCTTTCCTTTACGATCAACATATCCTCGAGCATTCGCCTTAGTACTAGCAAGATCCTCTTCTAGAATCCTACGCCTACTAAATTAGAAAACCTCCTAATGCTACCTGATACACCGACACCGCTGATCTCATCACGAAGACCATTCTCAAACTTGATACATTTGGAAAATTCTCCATCCGCATCGTTAGTGTAATGAGCATAGTATTCGCCAACTCAAGAACTTCAAGCATATTCACTACGACTTGTTGCCTTGCTCGAGCTCCAGAACTCAATCTCCTTCTTGCCTCGAATCTCAGATCTCCTCAAAAGCTCTCTCAACACACCAAGTCAATGCAATGCCATCTTCTTCTATTTCGCCTGGTAGCAACCCACCCTCATCGCCTCCGCTAGTACGTGAGTACCATACCTCACCTTCGCCTCCTCAACACAATCAATCACTCTAAAGATCCTTTCGATCTCCTTCAACCACTTTGAGCACCTTCGATCATGAGTGCCTTTGAACAATGGAGGATTGTTCCTCCGAAGTTTCCCAATCGCCTATCAAGACCAATACCACCTCCTAGCCGATTCCTCCAAGCACACCAACTAGCATTCCCAAGGCTTCAAAGAATAGCAACATCGCCTCTTCCGCTACCTCTTCCGCCATTGTTCCGTAACATTACAAACAATCAACTCAAGACAAGATCGAGTAGTTACCTTCCACTAGTCGCATACGAAAGGGGTAAAGACTCTAAGACACGACCGACTATGCCCTGATACCACTATTGTAACACCCCTTCTAATTTACCCGCGATTTATATAATTTAATCAGAGTTTTAACATAACGAAAGGGCATCACAATTTAATTAATTCAAATAACCAAAACAGAGAACATGCCTTTTATCAAGAACATATTAAATGAAATAAAACCAATGATTATGTTTAAACAATGAAAGATAACATAAACTCCTAATAGTACGAATCATAATTATTCCAAAATAATAAACCAAAAGGAAGCGCTTTAAATCCATAAAATTCCAATCAATCGTTACTCAAAGGTTACAACTACCGAGCATGACACCGACACTGACTAATTCACGTAGCACAACTCTAAAAGTTGTCTCACCAATTTTAGCTATACCTCAATCAAATCATTAAAGTAAGGGTGAGATTTCATCATGATTAAAATGCATTATACATTTCTTAAAAGCAATAAAACAATCAATTCATTATTCACCCTTGTTAACAAAGATTAGCATACAATTCAAACACAATCCAAACATTCATTATGCATACAACAACAATTAAATGAAATTGAAACACCGAATTTATCCTAACATGTTACAATCACATATGCAATGCACTCAAATGCACGTGGTACCAATCGTGAACCAAGTCTCGCACTCGCTCCGCTTACACTCTGAAAACAAAGATCAACCAATGATTCGCCCATACATCATCGGGTCAAGAATATAGCCTCACTACTCTCGTCCATTAGGTAAGTTTATTGGCCCTGCAAGTTCAATTCCACACAATGGGAATGAACCATTACCAATGCTCATGCATGCACATCAAGCATGCAACAATTTAAACATGGAACATGAACACACAACATTATTCCAATTATATTCAATAACAACAACAACATATGGTAACAACAATCATGAACATCAATGTTAATCACAACCCATAAGTTCACATTCTGCACAATTATTCAACACATGATTCATAAATTTCAACGAAGTTCCGATTACTAAGCTAAATTAATCCTTCCAGATTTCAATTATTAGTGTTGAAAATATTTCCATTAAGTAGTACTCGTCCTAAGCTTTTCAACAATACCAACTATGCCTAAACCAGAGTTACGGTTAAAAAGATATGATTAAAATCGCTTTAAAAATCATGTTCATTCCCGCTCAGCTTAGGTCGATCCATAGCCTGTGTCAATATACGGGCAGCTTGTATCGACATTACGTAACGATGCATCGATGCATGCTAAAATTCGCCATTTTTAAAATTCCCTTCAAGATGTATCGATGCATAAGTCTATGCATCAATTCATAGATCGCATGTGTTGACACATGCCTCGTATGCATCGATGCATACAAGTAAATTTCTCGTGATTTTCAAAGTTGTTCAAGATGCATCGATTCATACGCATCTTGCATCGATGCATAAGTTCTGCTTTTCACCACATGAGTCGATGTATGGCCCTATGAGTCGATGCATGCATTTTCTTTGCTTTTGGTTTTCTAAAATTCGCTTGCATCGATCCATACCGCCTCAGGTCGACTACACAGTAGTTTTCACCCAAAATCCAGCTTTTCTCCATCAGTTATTAATTCCCATCAACCCCAATCATTACCAAACATCATATGATCACAAAAAAAATTAATACATGTATTGTTACATTCAATTAACTCTCGTAATTTCGCTTCCTAATCGCTTTATGATCACATTACGCACCACCGCTCATCACAAATCTTCTCAAGGTTTTACGCTTGGATATACTAGTAGGCACAACCTAGAATCATAATTTAGGATTCCTAACTGATTGAATTATTCTATCGATTCTCAAACCTATAAGGCATAAAAATCGATTCAATCCTTACCTCGATGAATCTTCAATTCTTGCTGTTTTTTCTCCTTTTTCATCTCTTCTCCAACTTTACGAATGCAAATCCTTATTTTTCCTCTTCTCACTTTTCCTTTTATTCCTTTATTTATTCCTTTTTATTTTCCAAATAATAGAAATAAATTAATTAGGATTAAGTAGAGCTTTTTACTCCATACACCTCCAATTCAACTTTACACCCCCAACACTTCCATTATTTAATTAATCAATTAAATCTATTAATTCAAAAATACCAATAATTAAACCTTTAATTAAATTAATAATTAAATTTCTAATTATTTAATAATTGCATTAATTTGGGGTGTCAAAACTCTCCCATACTAAAAAGAGTTTTCGTCCTCGAAAACATACCTTAGACGAAAAGTTCTGGATATGAGTCCTTCATATGGCTCCGGCCCAAAGTTACATTTCCACCGCCGTCCTCCCAAGCTACTTTCACTAATGCTATCTATTTACCTCGCAATTGCTTCACCTTCTGATCCTCAATTCTCGTAGGTAATGCCTCAATAGTCAGATTGTCTCGCACATGAATATCATCTACCTGAATCTCATGAGACGGATCAGCAATGTACTTCCTCAACTGAGATACATGGAAGACATCATGCAAATTTGCAAAAGACGGTGGTAAAGCATTTGATAAGCAACTCTTCCAACCTTCTTAGTAATCTGATACGGACCAATAAAACGCGGAGTCAACTTCTTTGACTTCAAGGCTCGACCAATACTAGTCATCGGAGTAACTCGCATAAACACATGATCTCCTTCACTAAACTCAAGATCCTTCCTCCTCTTATCATGATAACTTTTCTGAAGAATCTGAGAAGCTCTCATCTTCCCCGAATCGCCTTGATCTTCTCTGAAGTCTGTTGGACAATCTCTCCATCCAATCACAACACTTTCTCCGATTTGTACCAACACAATGGTGTACGACACCTCCTACCATACAATGCCTCAAACGGAGCCATACCAATACTCGAATGAAAACTATTGTGAGGTAATCTCAATCAATGGTAGATAACTATCCCAAGCTCCACCTTTCTCCAACACACAAGCTCTTTTAACAAATCTTTTAACGATTGAATCATTCTCTCCGTCTGACCATCTGTCTGCGGATGATAAGCGGAACTCAATCTCAACTTAGTACCTAAAGCTTGTTGCAGCCCCGTCCAAAACTTAGACGTAAACCTCAGATCTCTATCCGACACAATACTAGAAGGAATACCATGAAAACTTACAATCTTCTCAACATACAATTCTGCCAACCTTTCCATAGGATAATCCATTCTTATTCCAATAAAGTGTGCGATTTTGTCAACCGATCAACAATAACCCAAATAGAATCACAATTATTCATCCTAGGCAAACCAGATACAAAATCCATAGAAATGCCATCCCATTTCCATTCTGGAACAAACAACGGTTCCATCAATCCTGACGTTTCTCGATGTTCAATCTTTGACTTCTAACAAACCAAACAAGCATAAACAAACTCAAGATATGTGGCCACCTTATTTGCATATGCAATGTTCTTATCATGAAATAAAGACCATCTTTTCATTCAAATGTTTTATTCCTTTTCCTTCCATTTTACATCACAACTTTAAAACTCAAAATGGCAATGCTTTATTTTTCTTTTATCATCTAAAAAAACTAAAATAAGCATTAAAATCAATCATGCAGATATAATCCCACACTCCTAATGGATCCCTTTGATAACGACTCTACTATCACTCTTTAAGACTTCAATAATCCGATCAACCAGGCCGAAGAAGAAGGTAAGGAAGATTATGAACTCCCCAAAGAGATAGCGATAATGTTAGAGCAAGAGGAAAAGGTTATCCAACCACATCAGGAAGAGATTGAGAAAGTGAATCTGGGCAACTCTGATGTGATTAGAGAGGTTAAAATCAAATGCTTTTAGAAGACAAATAAGAAGTAGATTGATTGAATTACTCCGAGAGTATTCAGATATCTTTGCTTGGTCCTATAAAGACATGCCTGGGTTGGATACTAACATTGTTGTGCACAAGTTGCCTTTGAAAGAAGACTGTCCTCCTGTTAAGCAGAAGCTTCGAAGAACTCATCTTGAGATGTCTAAGAAGATCAAAGAGGAAGTCCAGAAACAGCTTGATGCAGGCTTTTTGAAAGTCATCTCTTATCCCCCATGGGTTGCCAACATTATTCTCGTGCCCAAGAAAGACGGCAAGGTCAGAATGTGTGTGGATTACAGGGATCTGAACAGATCAAGTCCGAAAGACGACTTTCCGCTTCCCCATATTGACATATTGTGGATAATACACCATGCAAAAGTGTTTTCGCTCATGGATGGCTTTTCCGGGTATAATCAGATCAAGATGGCACCGGAAGACATGGCTAAAACAACTTTCATCACCCCATGGGGGACTTTCTGTTACAAGGTGATTCCTTTCGTATTGAAGAATGCCGAGGCAACCTACCAAATGCAATGGTAACACTTTTTCATGATATGATCCACAAAGAGATTGAAGTATATGTCGACGAAGAGTGATGGACGTCAGAGGAAGATTCACCAAGAGATACAGTTTTAGAATTCCTGACGTAGGGAAGTTAAAAGAGTTGGCATCCTTGGTAGAAGATCCCTCGGATTTCAGAAAACGCTATGGAACTCTTTTAACTATTCTCAACACTAACATTGATGAAGGACTTCTCAAAACTTTCGCTCGCCTTTTACGATCCCGGCTCATCGCTTCACTTTCCCTAATTATCAGTTGATGCCTACTTTGGAAGAGTACGCGCACATACTAGGTATCTCAGTACCAGACAAAGTGCCCTTCAATGGTTCTGAAGCCATTCCTAAGTCACTAGTCATTGCAACGATGACTCACTTAAAGAAATATGAGATAGACAAAACCTAACTACCGAGGAAAACTCTTAGGACTAACTTCAAAGTTCCTAATGGAGAAGGCTCTTAAATTTTCTCGCTTCAGTAGTATGGTAGCCTTTGAAGCTATTTTAGCTTTACTCCTCTATGGATTGGTGTTGTTTCCTCAACGTCCCAAATTTCGTTGATATCAACGCCATAAGGATCTTTCTCGATTGGAAATCCCATTCCCACTGCTTGGTGACACGACGCCTCTATTCATCATAGAAATCGCAAGGAGATGGAACTATCGTGGTGTCAGGTACTGCTTTTCAAATGGATTGTCTCACACTTGCCTAAATCTCCTATCTTCCGTGAAAACAAAGATGAATGGCATTGGTCTCAAGACTCATGTCTCTTACAAACGATTTATATCCATTGGTATACCTTAGCGCACAATGAGATGGAAATCATCGAGAGTCGGAGAATTTGCCAACGCATTCTCATTGGTACAAAAGGAGGAATCAACTACAACCCATTCCCTCAAGTAGACGTCAACTCTGATACGCAAACTCTAGTAAACCTCTTGGTTTTACAAGAGAGAGCTACTTCTATCATGAAGGGAGGATTCCTGTGGATCAAAGCCGAATGATCGAGCTTGGCATCACATCCAAGGAAAGAAAAAGTTTATATAAGAATTGTGTAGCCATGGAAACCTACACTTTGGGTAAAGAAAAGAGCTAAGGAATTTCAATGCCTTATGCTTATGAGGAACCCATGTTCTCAATCGCCCAAATCAACAATTTTTCCCATCGAGATCAGGAGAATACCAAGAAGCCTTGACCAAGATAAGGCTTGAGAAAGAAGCTTTGAAAACAAATTCTTAAGGCGATCTCGAGAATGAGAAGCTCAAGAAACAGTCAAAGATCATGAAAAGACGCTTTACTCCTGTGATGAATGGCTCATGGAGAAAGATGAGAAGATTCGCGTAAAGATAACGCGATCAAGAGATACATCAAAGAAAGGGAAAAAGCTCGAGGAAATGACAACCAATGATCCCGCTTCGATTTAATGGAAGAAAGTCATTAGCAAGCTAAAATCCGAGAAAGTCAACTAAAAGCTCACTATGGAAGGAAATCAAGTCAAGCTACATCAAGCCTTTGGATCTTCATCCGACGAGGACGATTAGCTTAGTTTAGTTTGTAATATTTTATCATTTATTTTATCATTTGTGTGAGCAACGCCCAAAACCAATTGTTGTAATCTTCTTTCAATGATTAATAAAATATGTGTTTTCCATCCAAATATTTACCGTAAATTTCTTTAGCGTAAATTTTGAAATTCCTTTCTTTATATTCATAATCATGCATTATACTTTGCATTTCGAGTCTATTGTCTAGAGTCCGATCTTTCACAGCTTCAACAAATAGGAAAGATCGCTAAGTCGTCGGCCTTAGAGTTCTCGACCGCCCACATGCCTAACTCGAACGCACGATACAAGATCAAAAAGAAGAAAAGTAATGGAAGGATTTGAACAAGAGAATGTTGAACTCGTGAGCACAAGAATAACACCGCAAGAAGAAGTGGAGAGACTCACGCCTTTGGTCAACTCATATCACAGCAAAGTTAACAAGCAAAGATCGAAAGCGCCAAAACCAAGCAAATATTTCAGATTTATACTACTACTCCAGCCAAATTGCCGCAGCCAAGAGTTCACCTTTCAAGATGCCGTAGGCTATCCATGGGCATGCTTTCAACTTTGGCATCGATTTCGCCAACCGACTTTCAAGTGCAAACAACCACGCTTGAAATACCTACTTTGCAAAGAAAACTCTACATTTACTCCGCAACGTGAGTAACTCTTCCACAAGTAACAATGTCGCTTTCAACCGATCATGACGAACTCCGTAGTACACACTACCATAGACGAAGTTCACCATACTCCGTGAAATAACACTAATTCCCGTGGCTCGATGGAGAATCTCCAGAACAACTCCTCAAAATGCTTGAGATAAAACAATTGTGGAAAAGAACTGTTGGGAAAACGCCTGTGATCTCGTGCTCGCCTCGTAGGATACTCACAAATTCAAAGTCCCCGACTTTGAAAAGTACAAAGGAAACTCCTGTCCACAAAGTCATCTCACGATGTATGCCAGAAAATGTCTACATACAACGACGATCACCGCTTGTTAATCCACTACTTCCAAGATAGTCTCACCGTGCCGCATCAAGTGGTACATGGATTAGACACATAAGTATCCAAACATTCAATGACTTAGGTGAAGCCTTTGTACAACAATATAAGTTCAACTTGATATGGCTCCCGATCGGATCAACTCCGCTCCATGTCTCAAAAGGAAAGAGAGACATTCAAAGAATATGCGAACGATGGAGGGAAATTGCCCAAGTCAACCCACCATCGGAAGAGAAAGAGATGACTAAGGTATTCTTGAACACTCTTGGCTCATTTTACTACTTAACGAATGATCGCTAGTGCTCCTGAGATTTCACCGAGATGGTAAGCATGGGAATGCGATTAGAAGAGGGGTTCGAACCGACGCCTAACTAGGAAGCAGGATCTTTTAGTGGAACTAGAAAGATTGGAACCAGCTTTTCCAAAGAAAAGGAACATGACATAGGAATGGTATCCCGAGGAAACCACGAAGAATGTCCAACAACGATGTAGTGCCATAGCACCCGCCGCTAACACAATCAAAACATGGAATTGCTCAGCTCCAAAGAAATTCAACAAACTCAATAAATTTCGCCAATGTGCTCAAGAATTTAACAATCAAAACCGGCGCGTGTCACGCAATTCGACCCAATTCCAATGACGCATACGTAACTATACCGCGATAATAGAAAGGAACTGACATGATAAGCTCACCACCTCCGGCCTCGAAAATTGCCGTGGTGGTACAAAGCGCGACTCGCCCTTTTCACCAAGGGGCACCAGCCATGACCTTGAGCATTGCATAAAAAGCGTAAGTGTAGATTAGTGAAATCTAATCTTTCCTTCGTAAATACAACCGAACGCAAGCCAATCCGCTTCCTACCACAATGGGCATACAAGAACTCGATATTAAGAAATACAGACAGTATCTCGTCACGCATTTAAACCCGATCGTGAGGAAACTTGGTGCATCTCCATGATACGCATAAAGACAATGAGAGCCTTCACTAAGCACGACATACAGCCTTGCAACATCTCGCTCAAGGATCTTCAAGGATGTCCCACCATAAGAGCGTATATTCAATATTGTTAGATATCGTGACTCATGATCTACGTAAATGTAGATGACCATGACGTAATACAAGAGGGCATTTTCCGCATGAGCTTTTAGTCTTAGATATCAACTCGAAAACTCAAGTAAACGTTATCATCCCCGCTTCAATGTACCCAAGCATGTGAGATTGAATACAACGGTTCTAACGTTCCAGGGTCTCCTTTGGTGATTTGCCTACCCGGTCCTGTTCCATACAATTCTAGTAAAGCAATTCCCTATCAATACAATGCAACTCTGATAGAGGATGGGGAAGAGAAACCCATGCCTACTCTTCCAGCTAATGTCAATATAACAGAAATCGGACGACTAACACGAAGTGGACTTAGTACACACTCCTGCCACCAAGACCGTCATAGCTCCCTGTTAGACAAAATCCAGTTAACATATCTCCCGAGAATCCTGAAATGATTCCCGATGTTAATCCAAGCACAAATGTTGGTCCTCCTGATAGGACCGACGTCAACACAGATTTTGATGACATACTGAAATTAATCAAGAAAAGCGAATACCGAGTCGTGGATCAGCTGATGCAGACTCCCTCCAAGATTTTAATATTGTCTCTATTATTAAACTCCGAAGCTCACCGAGAAGCTTTAATGAAGGTACTAGACCAAGCTTATGTAGACCACGATGTAACTACAGACCAATTTGGAGGTATTGTCGCCAACATAACAGCTTGTAATAATCTAAGTTTCAGTGATGAGGAACTTCCAGAAGAAGGGAAAGATCAAAACTTGGCCTTGCATATCTCAATGATTTGCCAATCAGATTCCCTGTCCAATGTATTGGTAGATACTGGTTCATCTTTGAACGTAATGCCAAAAACGACACTCGCTCGTTTGGCTTACAAAGGGACGCCAATGAAGTTCAATGACATAGTAGTAAGAGCCTTTGACGGGTCACGAAAGTCAATTATTGGGGAAGTCGATCTCCCGATGACAATTGGTCCGCATACTTTCCAGATCACTTTCCAAGTCATGGACGTGCCACCGCCATGCTGTCTACTAGGAAGACCTCGATCCACGAGGTAGAAAGGACATCTACTTCCATCGTAAACTAAATTTCACAAGAATGGGAAGTTGGTGACCATCATCGGTGAACAAGCTTTGCTTATAAGCCATTTGTCCAGTTTCTCTTTCATCACAGCTAATGACGTTGAAGGGACACAGTTCCCAGGACATCCGTTAGAAGATGAATCTACTAGCAAAAGTAGATCATTTATATCTTCTTATAAAGAAGCAAAGATGATAGTGAAAGATGGCAATGTCAAGGTTGGGGACAAGTAATCAAACTCACAACAACGAGACAAAAGCCGGACTGATTCGCACCCGTATTCTCCAAAGACAAGCAAAAGGATGGAGCACTTCGTCCAATCAAAGAAGTATTCAAATGTTGGGGTTTCTAAACTCGTTCCAAGAGGTTAGCGTTGTTACCATTGAAGATGATGAAGATGATCTCTCTAGATCCGAAGAGTGGAGCACTTATCTGAACAGCCCTGAATATGTGTATCAGGAAGAATCCTACTCGCCATACTATCCTCCGACTGATCAATTCAAAGACATGTCCCTGCAAAGGCATGAAAATCCACCTGTCCCTTCTGAAGTTTGGGATACCTTGGGAGAACCGAGCGGCAAGTTTGATTACATGGTGAAATACACTGCACCAGAAAGCTCGAAAATCAGAATCGAAGATATCCAGCCCACTGGATGGGGTGATTCTTTTGAGTATCCTAGTCAGCCAGAAGAGGTGTATACATCTTCCCGATCTAATCAGCCAATCG
Source organism: Vicia sativa (assembly GCA_021764765.1). Taxonomy (NCBI): domain Eukaryota; kingdom Viridiplantae; phylum Streptophyta; class Magnoliopsida; order Fabales; family Fabaceae; genus Vicia; species Vicia sativa. The sequence continues at coordinate 22,207,205 of CM038794.1, read as the reverse complement.
AGGTTCCCAACAAAGATTTCTACTTTAACGCGCCAGTAGAGTCTGTTAAATCAGATCCTGATTACCACTACATCAACATGATCACTGAAGATCAGGAGTACGATTCGGGATACGATTTGGAAAGTGTCGCCGACAACGAGTCTCTTCACTCTGAAGATTGGAGGGTACATCCCCAGAATTCAACGCAAAGGTCAATAGGAAGCACATATGCTGTATCCCATACTTCCCGATCTATTCATCAAGCTGAAGAAGACTGCTTTAGATGCACAAAGGCCAAGGTCAATCGTCCAGAGTCTTCAAAACCTGCTCGACCAACGACCAAAGTTTACTCAAGGGTTAAACCAAGTGGAAAATTACCCGAGTACCTCGATTTCCAAGGAGTTCGCCATCATCGAAACTCACAAGTTCGAACTAACGCCTCCTAGTTCTAAGTAGTTTATCTTTGCTTTTGTTTTGAACTCTCACTCGCCCAAAGTGAAGAGATGTTTTATAGGGTTTAGCTTTTAAATAATTTCTCTTTGTCTTGCCCAAGATAAATGAGTTTGTATTTTAGGGCCCTGTTTCATATTGTGAATCATAAATAAAACGCGTTGTTTTGTTTCTACACTTTGTGTTTATTTTCATTTTACCCTTTCTTGGAAATGAGAATCCTAAAAAAAATCTTCAAAAAAAAATAATAATAAAAAATTTAATCTGCATACACTTTCATATTGACTTTTTCAAAAAAAAAATGATGATGAAAAAAAAGGGTTAATTAATCAAACCTAATTCAAATCTACAGATTAAACAGATGGACAAATCCATTAAATGCAATAACTCTATGCTCTCTCCCAACTTTGAAATCCCCTGTGAAGTCGCCGAGGAAGAAGTTGAAGAAGAGATCCCGGATGAGATTTCTCGATTACTTAAGCACGAGGAAAGAATCATTTAGCCTCACAAAGAACCTCTGGAAGCAATCAACTTGGGTTCTGAAGAAGACAAAAAAGAAGTAAATCGAGCTTCACCGACAAAGAACGCCAAGAGCAAACCGATAGATCTTCTCAAAGAATATGTTGATGTTCGCTGGTCCTACCAGACATGCCAGTTTAGATACCAAGATCGTGGAGCATCATTTGCCATTAAAGCCGAGTGTCCACCGCTAAGCAAAAGTCGAGAAGAGTTCACCCCGATATGGTCGATAAAATCAAAAGGAAGTTCAAAACAAATCGACGCAGTTTCCTCGCACTCCGAATATCCTCAATGGCTAGCCAACATAGTGCCTGTCTCCAAGAAAGACGGAAAGGTCGAATGTGTCGACTAATGGACTTAAACAAGGCAAGCCCAAAGACGATTTCCACTTCCGTGATATCGACATGCTAGTGGATAGATCGCAAAATTCAACGCCTTTTCCTTCATGGTTGGTTTCTCCGTTACAATCGATCGTAATGGCCTCAAGACATGGAGAAGACATCCTTCATCACGCCACGGGCACTTTTGCTACAAAGTAATGTCGTTTGATTAAAGAATGCAGTGCAACTTACCAAAGGGCAATGACTACTCTCTTCATGACATGATGCACAAAGAGATCGAGGTCTACGTGGATGACATGATAGCAAAGTCTCGACAATCAAGAAGAGCATATAGAATATCTCTTAAAGTTGTTTCAATGACTAAGGAAATTTCACACTAAATCCTAACAAATGCACCTTTGGGGTAAGATCCGAAAACTCCTAGGTTTCATCGTCAACAAAGAGGTATGAAGTAGACCTCGACAAAGTCAAGGCTATTCAAGAAATGCCCGCGCCACATACAAAAAGCAAGTAAGAGGATTTTGGACGATTGAATTACATCTCCGCATTCATCTCTCGATGACCGCCACCGGGCCGATATTCAAGCTTCTCCAAAGATCAAGAGGTTGTATGGACAGCCGATTGCCAAAAGCGCTTGACAAGATCAAGGAATACCGCCGAACCACCAATATTGATCCCTCCAAAGGAAGGAAGACCGCTAATCATGTACTCACCGTATTAGAAGATTCCATGGGGCGTGGTTGGACAAAGAAGACGAAACCTAAGAAAGAGCATGCCATCTACTACTTGAGTAAAAAGTTCACAGACTGTGAGACTCGTTACTCCATGCTCGAGAAAACATGTTGTGCTTTGGTGTGGACTTCAAAACGTCTCCGCCAGTACATGATCAATCATACAACTTGGTTAATCTCCAAAATGGATCCGATCAAGTATGTCTTTGAAAAGCCTGCCTTAACGGGAAGAATTGCTCGATGGCAGATGCTATTATCTGAATATGACATCCAAAGACTGCTCGTAAAGTGGTCAAAGGAAGCATTCTCGCCAATCACTTGGCTTATCAGCCGCTCAACGAATACCAATCTCTCAAGTTTTATTTCCCTGACGAGGATGTCATGTACTTAAAGATGAAAGATTGTGACGAACCGCTGCCTGAAGAAGGTCCAGATCCCGAATCTAGATGGGGCCTAATTTTTGATGGAGCGCTTAATGTTTTTGGCAATGGAATCGGCGCCATCATCACCTCGAGGGTTCTCATATCCCGCTTTCCAGATTGCTATTTGAATGCACCAACAACATTGCGTATCACGGCTTGCATCACGGGTATCAAGAAGCTATCAACTCGAGGATCAAGATCCTTGATATATATGGAGACAAATTTATGATCAATCAAATCAAAGACAAGTATGAAACTCATCATCTTGGTCTAATTCCTTACAGAGATTATGCAAGACGTCTGTTGACTTTCTTCAACAAAGTAGAACTGCATCATATCCCTCGAGATCAGAATCGAATGGCAGACGCCTTGGCAACTCTATCTTCCATATTCAAAGTCAACGATTGGAATGATATGCCTAAGATCCGTATCAGACGCCTTGAAAGACCGGCATATGTATTCGCAACTGAAGCAGTCTTCGATGATAAACCGTGGTTCCACGACATCAAGCATTTCCTTCAAACACGAGAGTACCCACTCGGGGCATCGTACAAGGATAAGAAAACTCTAAGGAGGCTTTCTAGGAATTTCTTCCTGAATGAAGATGTTCTATACAAAAGAAACTTCGACATGGTTCCGCCGATGCCGACAGCAAGAAGGCATACGATCATCCATGAAGTGCATGAAGGGTCCTTGAACCCATTCAAATGGGCATGCAATGTCCGTAAAGATCTTAAGAGCGGATACTATTGGATAACGATGGAATCTAATTGTCAGAACACGCAAAAGATGTCACATGCGCGATCTACGAGATAAGATCCATGTGCCACCGACTTACTCAACGCTCTTCTCCGTGGCCATTTTCCATGTGGGGCATTGACATGATCGGATGATCGAACCAAAAGCGCCCAACGGACATCGCTCATTTTAGTAGTTATTGATTACTTCACCAAATGGGTCAAGCTCTTACGCCAACGTTATAAGACAAGTAGTTGTGAGGTTCATCAAGAACAACCTCATTTGCCGGTATGGAATTCCAAGCAAGATCATTACAGACAATGGATCGAACTTGAATAACAAAATGATGAAAGAACTGTGTGAGGAATTCAAGATCGAGCATCATAATTCATCTCCTTACCGGCCAAAGATGAACGGCGCCATTGAAGCTGCCAACAAGAACATCAAAAAGATCGTCCAGAAAATGGTCATCACTTACAAAGATCGCACGAATGTCGCCATTTGCTCGCATGGTATCGTATCAAAGACGCACTTCAACAGGCAACCTTTTCTCTGGTATACGGCATGGAAGCAGTGCTCCCCATAGAAGTTGAGATTCCGTCAATGAGAGTTATTATGGAAACTAAGTTATCTGAGGCTGAATGGTGTCAAAGAAGATACGACCAGTTGAACTTAATCAAAGAAAAGCGCCTGACCGCTCTGTGTCATGGACAACTATACCAAAGAAGAATGAAGAAAGCTTTCGACAAAAAGGTCCGACCGTGAATTCGAGAAGGCGACCTGTGCTTAAAAGATTCTCGCCTTTTCAACCGATTCTAGGCAAATGGACCCTAACTACGAAGGTCTATACATCGTCAAAAGAATCTTTTCCGGCGGTGCATGACTCACAACCATGGACGTGATGAACTCCCCGATCCCGTGAATGCCGATGCAACTAAGAAATACTTTGTCTAAAAACAAAAGAACAACTTAAGTCGAAACCCGAAAAGGGCGACTTAGGCAAAAAAAAGACCGCATACCCCAAAATTTGCCCTCCATCTTCTCAAGGCATTTCATACATCTATACTCAAGGATTCCTCAAGGGTCGATCGACAAACCTCTCATAGACAATCAACCCAAACTAGGTTTGGTGATTCTCGATCAAAGTGGATTTCCAACATCTCCAATGTTCATCATGCCTCCTCATATGCTTCAAATGTTCTCCATGTCAAGTTTCAAGCTTCACAAGTCAAGTTTCCTCGCATAATTGCTCGATGGTCGAAAATCACCAGATTGACAAAAAGTCAATCGTGGTCAACATACAAACAAACTTCATGATTTTTGGTCAACATCCTCATTTTGAAGTTACATTCATCATTTGATCAAGGGTTGATCATGATTCATCAAGAAAACTCAAGATTTGCTCAAAAGTCAAACTTTCTAAATTGTGGTTTCTCATGAAAAGTCAATCGAACTTTGATCGATCATAACTTCTTCATACTTTCTCAGAAATTTTTCCACCACCTCTTGTTTTGAAGGAAATTCAATTCTCTACAACTTCATGTCTCACAAGAATGTTCAAAAAATGCTTCATTTGAGAGGTATGGATCAAAACATTACAGGTCCTTTTCGAAAGTCAACAAAAAGTCAATATTTTGTTTTGAAGATATATTGAGCATGAAAACTCCAATTAAGATGAGACCAAAACGGTTGGTTAGAGGACTCTTAGAGCTTTCCCAAAAGTCCAAGAACACTCAAAAATGTGGAAAATTGAGCAAGATACACCATTCACAAGTTGGGCAATTTTGAAGAGATGCACAAAGAGAAATACTTCTAAGAATCAAAATTTTTGCAAATGGGCTTACTTTTTCTTTATCCAAATTTGTTCCTCATGCAATTAGGAATATCCAAGCCCAATGCCACGAATTTTTATTTTATTTTTCTATTTAATTTGGAATTTATTCATTTAAATACAAATTAAATTCAAAAATAAAGTATAAAATCAAAATTAAATGCAAATTTGATTTTTCTCTCTTCCTTGAGATCCAAGTAACTCAATAAAGCCAAAGAAATTTCAAATTTGGTTGGATATGGCAAGATTGGATTGAAAATTGATCAAAGATGAAAATTTGATTTGGTACAAAATCAAATATGTTTAGCATTGATTAGTGATTGATTCTTTCTCAAATCAACTCGAATCCATCTACTATATATATACATCACATGCCACACTAATTAGTAGAAAACCGGATGGAGAAACCCTATTGAAGCTCAAGAAACCGGCAACACAAGCAACTAATTTTGGATTTAGGTCGCTTCAATTGATTCCAAGCACTCAAACACATTCCTTGATACCTCTTGAATCGATCCGCCTCACTTTGCTCAAAACCATCCGTAATCAAAGAATCACTTAATCGTTTGTTCATCTTTTTTTCAAAATCGTGTTTCATTATTCATGCATTATTAACAAGTTTTGATGTTTGTTTCATGCTTAGAGTGAAGTTTGCAAGTTTATCCGGTGTTAATTGTATTTCTATGGCCTCGAAATCGATATGCCATGATTAGGTTCTTGACCACGATTTAGGTTTTCCTTAAACGGAAAATTGGACCTCGAGACCATTACCAATGCATTCAATGATGTCCCGAATCGAACCATGGTCTTAGAATTCATTTATATTACTTGTGTATGATTTTCGATTTTGTTGTGGTCAGGTCGAACAAATATATAATTTTCAAAAATTCAAAACGATGAGATGAAGTTTCATGAGACGAGTAATAGGGAGGAGACGCTGGCTTGTAATTCATTCGCCCGATTCAGTTGACACGCTGGCATTGCTCGATGGCAAAGGGGGTATGAGAGCAAGGTCTCCGCCGATCCTTGGCCATAGCAAGAGTATTTTTACATAGTTTACAAACTTTTCATATTTTTCTTATTTATTTAATATATTTCATGCATTTTAATTTTTCATAATTTTTATTCATGCATTAAAATTGTCAAAATATTTTTCCTTTTTCCATTTATTTTCATAAAATGTTTATTTAATTTATAAAATTAAAAATATTATTTTGCATGCATATTTAATTTTATTCATAATTTATCATTCAAATCACTTTTAATTAGTTTTTAATTATTAAATCTTGTCCAAAAATCCCAAAAATTATTTTAGTATATTTATGTTATTTCCAGATGAAATATTTTTCTCATTCAAAAATTTGCATTTTTACTAACATTTTCCTCTTATTCGATTCCTCTCAGATTTTCCGATTTCTCATTCTCTCAGTGTCATTCCGCTTTGCATTTATTTCTTTTATCGCTTTTTCCAATTATGTAACCGCCATGGGATGTAATAGCTTAATTAGGCTTTTTATTTTCCGTGACGCTTAAATTATGTATCCGCCCAAAGCCATGTAATAGCAGACATTTATCTTTCCGCATCTTTACACTTCCGCATTTTAATTTCTCGCACCCTATAAATTGCTAGTAATTAGGCGGTATGTGTTGGTCAAGATTTGATATCTATGATTCAATAAGAATCACCGAGCTCAAGAAAAATAATATCGTTCATTGGAACGAAGGAAATGTCATGATTTGAGGGAAAGAATGGGTTCTTCAATAAATATATTGAAATTGGAGCTCGAGTAGCAATTATGATGATACATGTAGAAGGAGCTTCAAGTGGTAGTAGCGTGGTGTTTGAGAAGCGAGTTCGAATCGAAAGGTAGTTCAGATATTTGAAATTCAAACGTGAGCGGATAAATGGAAGTTTGAATATGCTACTGGAAAACGGTTCAAGACGGAGGCTAGAGAAGCATAGTATTCTCGCATGTCCAAACGTGGCAAGATCTCATAAGTCGACTGCTATGGTCAAAATAGTATAAATAGAAGTCTTAGTGTTAGGATTTCGTGTGTCATATCTATTGTACTAAAATTCAAGAATATTCAAAATACCACATGGCTAGGGAAACGAATGCACGAATGATGTAATGATGATTGCACCAAACTCTTTATTATGCAATAATGTATCTTTATCTTTCCATTTATCTTTATCTTGCTTAAATGCCTTTAAATCTTTTACATTCGAGTCATTTAACTTTTCATGCATTTAAACGCTTTTCTTTCATTCAAGTCCTTTACTTTTCTCAAATCTTTACATTCATGCTCTTATTTTCCGTAAAACTTTACATACTTGCTCTACATTCAAGTCTTTTACATTTCATGCTTTACTTTGAAAGTTTCTACATTTAAAGTCATTTAAGCATTCCTCGCATTTATACTTTTTCTACAATTCGAATCTTTATGCTTACTTGTTCAAATTAGTTTTATATCGCTTCACATGATCATGTTATTAAGTCCTGAACATCATAATCGAAATACATTTAAAACATATATAAAACATCCTAAACAAGTCTTGAACGTTAACCATCATTTTAAGTCTATGCAAATGACCAATACCCCATAGGATCAATCTAGTCGATCCCGCAAGTTACCAAAGGGATTAAACAACAATCATAACGCTTGTTTGATAGTTTGAGGACTAGCGTTGTTTCACCGTAAATCACCGTGAACAATTGGCACACCTTGGGACAAATTGGTTGTTGCTAATTAAAACTAACGCTTAAAAGACATAATTATTGTTAAAAGGTTCTTTCTCGAGTAAACAAAGTTCATTAGTATATGAACCTTAGAGTGGTAGAATAACCACAAGAACCAACCCTTACCCGTAAGAAATCAAGTAATAGGATGTCGATCCAAACAATCCAAGGGGAACAAAACGCCCCACCGCAATGTGCACTAATGCATCTGCTTCGACAGTGACGCCCAGTCACGATCCCTTCGAACGCATAACTGCGCGCCTTCTACTAATAGTATGGCCACGAATGGAACAAGTGGCATGTCAACAAACAATTCGATCCTAGGTAGTACAGAACCATCGGCTATCCTGGGGATTCATCCCACCATCGTGGGCACAAACCCATTTCGCTACCCCACCACCAACTAGACCATCGGGCCGACAAGATTAGACCCGTAAATTCTAAAGACGGAATGCCAACATCCTTTATGGCGTGTTTGCAAACTTCGACGCCGAACGCGCCACCACACTTAGGGTCGTCTGGGCTAATCAATTAATGACAACAACCAAGGGTCAAGAGGTTATGGTACGCCCATCTTAACCACGTAAAATCAAATGGCTTTTAGGCGCTTAATGGATGATAGTAACCATAATATGATAGGAATATTAGCACAAACTATGCAAGAAATCTTTGCCCCAATAGTTCAAAACGTGACTGTGACAAATAGAGAGAACGCAGACAATATGAGTCGAATAGTAGATTTCTTTGCTCCACCGAAGGCGAGGCGTAACCGTGAATGGTTCGAGCGAACGCACCTATCATAGAACAGATTGTCGATGACCCACCTTATAGGCCAGCCAGAGGGGTTAACTTGGGGGCAAGAGCACAAAGGGTAGATGCCCCAGTGATTCGAGAAGAACCACAAAGGGGATTGATAGAACCACCAGCAAGGGTCGAAAGATTTGAGGCCCCAGTGATTCGAGAAGAACCACAAAGGGGAATTATTGAACCAGGGGCAAGGGTCGAAGACTAGGAGTCCCCAAGCGAGAAGAACAACCGAGAGGGTTTCCGGTAGGTCGAAACCAAGATGTCGATGCTGGTTCATAGAGTTTGAAATGACAATATCCCAAGTGAAAATAACCTAACCACCATGATAGAAAGGATCATGGCCCAAAACGGTATTAATACAGAATTAGGCCAAATTACGCCTCCCATAGCGCATCATGTAATCCATATCGATTTGCCCAGAGGATACAAGATCCCTAAATTTACAAAGTTTGTCGGAGATACCAATGAGTCAACGGTCGAACACATAGCTAGGTATCTAACCGAAGAGACATAGCAAACAACGAGAACCTTAGGATTAAATATTTCCCAAGTTCCCTTACTAAAAATGCTTTCACATGGTTCACTACTTTGCCCCCGGATCCATAGATACCGGACCCTCTTAGAAAGGTCGCTCCATGAACAGCTCTATATGGGACAATCCAAGATAATTCTAAAGGAATTAGCAAGTGTTAAGAGGAAGTTCACCAACCTATAGATGAATACTTAAATAGGTTCGCACTCTTGAAATCTAGATGTTTCAACGTAGTCCCCGAGCACGAGTTAGTCGAAATGGTCACCGGTGGTCCGGACTATTCTATTCGAAAGAAATTAGATACTCAATACTTGAGGGACATGGCTCAGTTAGCAGATAGGGTTCGACAAGTCGAAAGGCTAAAGGCCGAGAAGGCCAGGGCTTCTAAGAGTAATAAGAAGGAAATAATTTCCTATGTCGAAACGGAGGAAGGTGAAGACTATCCCGAATTCGAAGAGGTCGAAATAGATCTCGCTGAATTGAAACAGCTCCACCTTACCTTGTAAACTCCTAGTCCCCACAAAAGGGAAAGAAATTGTTGAAAATGAGAAAAATGACAAGTTTCCAAAGAAGGTGTATACCTTCGATATAACAAAGTGTGATGAAATCTTCAATTTACTTATCAAAGATGGCCAATTAATTGTGCCAGCAAACGTCAAAATACCTCCTTTAGATCAAAGAAAGAAAAGAGGATTTTGTAAATATCATAGTTTCCTAGGCCACAAAACCTCACGTTGTTTTCTTTCGTGGACTTGATTCAAAATGCAATTAAAGAAGGCGATTAAAGTTTGTCGATAAACCAAAATGAAAGTGGATGAAGACCCTCCGATATTGCGTACACCAACCACTCCGAGCCTTCGAGCATTGGAGACATCAATATGGTGGAAGGCACCAAGGGCCACTACATTGAAAGAGGAAAGCATTGAGTGAAAGTTGGTTCGGGTCGAAGTCAACAATGGAGTCACCAAGACGCCCACAAACGACTAGAGCCTTCGATCGAATCAACTCCACCGTTGTTTCAAAAGGAATCCAAAGCATCGAGGGTCGAAAACCGTAAATGTAAATTGACACAAAGCATCAAGGCCCGAGGCTCAAACTAGAGAAGGTTCAGACATAAAACAAGCTTCCTCAAAAAGAGATATGGGATACCTTGGTGAACCTAGGGAAGTTCGACTATCCGTAAAATATTCTCGCCTCCGAGAGTTCAAAATCCGAATCAAGACGCCAAACCATCGTGATGGGGAGACGATGATACAAAAGGGAGGATAAAGATGGTAACATTCCTCAAAAGAGATCTGGGATACCTTAGGGGAACCCAGTGGGAAATTTGATTATATGGTGAAATACTCTGCACCAGAGAGTTCAAAGATTCGGATCAAAGACATCAAACCATCAGGATGGGGAGATGATGTTGAGAAAGGCGATGTGGATGTCAATATGGTGGACATGGAGAGACCTTGTTCGAGATGCAAGAAATGGAAAGATATCTCGAAAAAGAAAAATACAAAATGGAGGATGGTTATGCTGCAGATACCACCCTAAAACAATATCTCGTTGTGCCAAGGGACATGTCAAATGATGCTTTGTCCAAGAGGCAAGATCATATGCAACGAGAGGATTGCATGAGTTCGAACGAAAACAAAGAGCTCGAATCGAGTAAATTGCGCCAAGACAACCAATTGTTCGGGCTACCCAGAGTGGGAAAGTTTGTTGAATTCTTAATATCACAAAGGGCAACCAAGTGCTTGATTTGCCCAAGATGTTCAAGAAGATACGACTGTAATATGGTCGAGCTTAAACGATTCCCTTCGCCCCATGCCGGAATCACAAGGAAGTTGGTCGATGAGTCAACGAAAGCCCGATAGCCCATATCCAAAGGGTGCTCAAGGGTGACATTTAAAATCCTCGCGTATACCAATGCACAAATGGTCGCAAGGCAAAACCAATAAAGGGAAGGATAAACGGGAGGTAATGAGCGAAACGCGCCATGCCATGGTATACCGGAGACAATTCAACACGGCAAAGAGGGAGGAACCGAGGTGGAAATTATAAAGGTGAGAATCCCATGTCAAGATCCCAATGGCGAAGGCAAAGCAACGAATTCGAAAAGCTGAGAGGGAAAGTTTAGCAGACAAAGGAGTAGCTTCAACCAACAAAAAAGAAGCATCAAGCACCAATCAACCAACAACAAACAAGCAACTTGAAGACAAACCTCCAGTTAGTAGGAGGCTCTTTTCTGACACAAAACCAGATGAATCGAAAGAGTACACTCCAAGTCCACAAGAAGACGAGGATATGCTTACAGATAACTTCGAATCAGAAGGAGAATCCTCACTTAACCTAAACTGCAATGTGGTATCTGTATTACCATCTGAATTTGGCCAAGAGACCGAAATCAAAGAACAGGAGGAAGAAGACACCATTGATTTGATGAAACATGCATCACCTCAGAATTATGTAATGGATAATGGCGGTCGAAGAACAACACATTCTTCAACACCCGCATCCCACAATGAAGAATCATTTGAAGCCACCGCTCATTCGAGCAAAGGTCGAGCCTACGGGTGAACAAGGTCTTAGTGGATGGAGGCGTCATAGTTAATCTTATGCCTAAATTCATGTCAAGAAGTTAGGCATTCAAGAGGGTGATGTTAAACCTCACAACATGGTCTTATCCAACTATGAAGGGTAGGACAAACGCTGGGGTAGTGCAAGTGGAGTTAATCGTCGGATCAAGTCGCAGCCCACTATGTTCATGGTGATCAAGCCAAGGCAAATTATAACTCTGGGAAGAGAGTGGATTCATGGCGTAGGGCGCTCCTTCGCCGATGCACCAAAGGTTAGTCATCCGGAGAGAAGATGGTATAGTGGAAAATATCAAGGCATCAGTAGTTACTTCATGACAACAAATAACTGTTAACAAAAGGAATTATGACAAGTATCCGCAAGAATAGCCCTCGCACTCCCAAGCGATTTAAATGAATGAAACAAGAGCGGCAGACATTATATGACCCTTCGCCATGATGGCATGTATTGGGATAGGAAAATAATTAAGGGTGATGAAGGAGGCGAAGACACCAAAGACGGCCACTAGGTCGAGTCCGACGACCGCCATGATCGAGTCTTTTCTTCGAAAGGATTTTGGCCTATATGGATGAGAATGAATGGAAAGTGGCTTCAGAGGCTGCAATAGAACATACAGTTGAAGTAAACGAACTCGAAGGGAATGGTTCGAAAGAGTCACCCCGTGACGAAACGAATAGATCAAAGGCTTGACGCCATTTATGATACGGAACCCTTGCTTTGAGAAGGATCCCACAAACTCAAAAGCTAAGATGTTGGCACAGACCCACTCAAGAAGTGAATTTGGGGATATAAACACGAAAAGAATAACCTATATAAGCGAAACTCACCCAAGTCTCAAGCAAGAAGTGATCGAAGTCCTCAAGAAGAACAAAGATTGCTTTGCATGGGACTATGACGAAATGCCTGGTTTGAAAAGAGAGTTAGTGGAGCATAGACTTCCGATTAAGGATGGCAAGAAGCCCATCAAACAGACTCCAAGGAGGTTCGCGCCAGCAGTGCTCACAAAGATCAAAGCAGAGGTCGAAAGGTTGCTGCGTTGCAAATTCATCAGAACCACAAGGTATGTCGAATGGTTAGCAAATATAGTACCTGTTATTAAGAAAAATGGTTCATTGAGAATATGCATAGACTTTAGGATCTAAATATCGCAACCCCAAAGATCAATACTTATGCCCGTGGCGTAAATGTTAATAGATTCTGCAGGATTTGAATACCTAAGTATGTTAGATGGATACCGTTATAACCGATTTTTATTGTCAAGAAGATGTTGCTAAGACAAGATTTCGCTGCCGTGAGCCTTAGACACCTATGAATGGGTAGTGATGCCTTTGGTTTAAAAATGTCAGCAACTTACCAAAGAGCAATGAACTCTATATTTCATGATTTTATTGAGACATTTATGAAGGTGTACATTGATGATATAGTCATCAAATCTATATCCGCCAAACTCATCTCGCATCATTTGAGCCAATCATTCAAAGAATGAGAAAACATGGCTTAAAATGAATCCTTAAATGTGCATTTTTGTGCAGCAAGAGATTTCCGGCTTTGTAGTTCATAAAAAGGAATCGAAATCAACCGTAATAAGACCAAAGCCATCATGGAGACTAAAGCCCCACATCGAAAAAGGAGTTGCGCTTCATCGGGAAGATTAATTTTCTCTAAGATTCATCTCGAATCTAAGTGGAAAACACAAGCTTTCTCTCCACTACTTGCAAGGCCAAGCCTTCGAGTGGAGCGAAGGACATCAGGAGGCCTTCGACAAGATTAAAAGATATCTCTCTCAACCTCCTATCTTGTCTCCACCTTCATGGGGAAAACCCATGAGATTGTACATATCTGCTTCTGAACTTACTATAGGTAGTATGTTAGTACAAGAAGATAGTAATGGTATCGAAAGAGCCATATATTATTTAAGTAGGGTGTTGAATGATGCATAAACTAGATACGAATATAGAAAAGTTGTGTCTTTGTTTATACTTTTCTTGTATGAAACTCAAGTATTATATAAACCCGTTGATGTTTATGTTTCATCTCATTTCGATGTTATCAAACACATGCTTTCCAAGCCAATAATGCATAGCAGAATTGGTAAATGGGCTTTGGCCTTGACAGAATATGCTTTGACTTTCATGCCTTTAAGAGCAGTGAAAGGCCAAGTAATTTCTGATTTTATTGTGGACCATTCATTGGTCGAACAGCCTGTCATGGGTTATGTCGAAATGCAACCTTGGAAGCTATACTTTGATGGTTCGACCCACAGAGAGGGCAGCGGTGTTGGAGTTCTCATAATTTCTCCTGAGGGAATTCCAACAAAATTCAAGTATAAATTAGAAGGTCCTCGTTGCTCGAACAATGAAGCTGAATACGAAGCGCTCATTGTTGGACTTGACGCTTTGTTGGAATTGGGGGCAACTAGAGTCGAAATCAAAGGTGATTGAGAGTTAGTGGTCAAGCAGATAACTAAGGAATATAAATGCATAAAGGAAAATCTAATGACATATTTCGTCATAGCTAATAGGCTACTCAAAAATTCAATACATGGACATTCAACACGTACCAAGAATAGAAAATCAAGAAGCAAATGACCTAGCACAATTAGCTTCGTGTTATAAAGTTTCGCTAAAAACTTAGAGGATTTGATCGAAATAAGAGGAAGAGTCATGGCTACTAGACTTACACCATCGATCTAGAGAATATCAAAATAAGTTATGGGATAAAGATAGGTTCAAGTATTAGCCATAGACACTTTAATAGATACAGATTGGCAAATCCATTAATAAGGTATTTAGAAAATCCAACATTGAATGTGGACAAAAATAAAATATAGAGCATTGTCATATGTCCTTATGGGAAATGAATTGTTCAAGAAGACCCAAGAAGGCGGTTACTAAAATGCTTGGGAGAAAGTGAGGCATATCTAGCACTATCAAGTCCACAATGGGGCATGGGGCACATCAAGGTGCCACAAAATGAAGTGGTTGCTATTTCGATATGGTATGTACCGCCCAAGATGCTCAAAGATTGTATAGATTTTGCCAAAGGATGTGAAGAATGCCGAAACATGCAGGATTCAAGATGCTCCCGCAAGTGAGTTGCATTCGATCATTAAACCATGGCCCTTTAGAGGATGGGCATTAGATTTAATAGAGAAATCAACTCGCTTCATCTAAAGGTCGAAATATATCCCGGTAGAATAGACTATTTCACCAAATGGATAGAAGCAATACCATTAGTAGTGAGACCAAGAGGCTATCATCGAACTCATACGTAAACAAATTATCTATAGGTTTGATTGCTAAAGAGCATAACCACGTACTCAAGGATCCGTGTTTACGGTAAAAGATGCAAGAATTTGCCCAAGAAATGGATTCAAGTTGTTAACATCAACACCATATTATGCTCAAGCAAATGGTCGTCAAGCAGCCAACAAAGTAATAATAGGTTTGATTAAAAACATGTTGGTAAAACCAAGAAATTGGCATAAGACTTTAGATCAAATACTATGGCCTGCAGAATATCTCCTAAAGAAGCTACTAACACTACACCTTTCCAACTAACATTTGGTCATGATGCGCCTTACCAAGAGAAATTCATCTACAATCCGCTCAATCCAAAGGAAAATGAAATCTCATCTTCTTTATATTGGGAAATGATGATGAGTGAGTTGGTCGAATTAGATGAAGTTAGATTGCATGCATTGGAAATCCTGATGAGGCAAAAGAGAGAGTGGCTGTGGCATATAACAAAAGGGTGAAAGGTAAAACATTCAAGATTAATGACTTAGTTTGAAAGTTATATTGCCCATGGACAAGAAAATAAAGCATTAGGTAAATGGTCACCTCATTAGGAAGGACCTTTTCGAATAGTAAAAACATTTTCAAACAATGCATATGAAATCAAAGAGTTGGCAGATGATAAACGAATCCTAAAGGTTAATGGGAAGTATTTAAAGAAATATAAACCATGCCTGCAGGAGATTCGAATAATAGCAACGTAATCATAAACATATAACTAGATGCCAAAATGGTGAATGGTGAAGTTAATTGCCAAAATGGCATTGTCAAGTGTTACAAACAAACATTCAATTAAAGTACAAGATTTATTAAATAAACAAGTTTCAAAAGTGGGTATTGTTCCTTAATCGATCGAAGATATTCTTAAAAGACTCAAGCTTGTGTTGAGTAGAGCGCTGGGCTCCTTCCAAGATAGCAACTCGCTTCTTCACCGCTCACCGCCTCCGTCTCGCAAGCCCTTTATTCGAAGCTCTTCAATCGATTACCAAAAGTATTGACTCATATGCAAGTTGTTGCACTGGCTTCCTTAATTTTATGTCAAGTTCTAACTGCTTTCTCCCAACGAAGAATGGATTGAGCTCAAGATCATAATCAACTTTAGCTTGCTTGATATGCATGGCATGATCTTCAACCTCTTTAGTAAGCTTCAAGGCATGTTCATAAGCAGGCCCATTGCGTTCGCTTCTTGGACTTTGTTGGCGCAGATTCGCTTTGAAGAAGGCATTCGCCACGTTATCGATCGAGATTGAAGTTCAAACAAAATGGTGCGATTTCCGTGGAACATGGTGAGATCGACTTGATTAAGAAGTCCCTTCATCACAAAGCAGTCGACTATCTTTTCTCGAGTACTTCAATAAATCCACATCAAGGATTGTTTTTCAATCTTGTGAAGAAGGATAACCCTATCATCGAAGGCACGAATCGAGGTCGAACCAAAGATTAGCCTTAGGGAGAGGAGTGTTTCTCGAGCTAGTTTAGCCTTCATGTACCCAATAGGGTCTTGCTTCAAGAGGGCTAACTCCTCTTCTACCGTCCGCATTTGGAAGACTGAAGTTCCATGCGCAATGGAGTAACATCCATTGGTTCATTAGTGGGAACACCATCACCTTCGTTATTTGCTTCTTCGTCATCCTCTTCATCATCAATCAAGTCTACTACCTCAATGTCATTATCTTGATTACCATCAAGATCGATTCAAGGCCCTCGCCGAACCATCTGAGCGTCTTCTCCTCCTTCGCCCTCGATCCTTCATCACGGAATCTTCGCCTCTTGAGAAGCATTGGTTTTTCCCTCTTCGCTTGAGTTGCTTTACCTTCGAGGGATTTTGAGAGGGATTTTGGTCAAGAGCTTCGGAGGCACCTCCTCAGAACTTCATGTGTTGGTTCATTTATTTCTTTAAGAGGAGGCGAGGTGCCTGGTCATCTGGTTGTTCGTAAGTTCCAGCTTGAACCGCCATATTGAAGAACCTTTATTCTCGCACTGATTGCGGAATCTCCATGAGGAGAAGAATGGATTGGAGCAGTTGTTTGATGGAGTGGAGTCGAAGTGGTCGGAACTGGAGTCGAATCATCCTAACATAAATAAAGAAAGATTAGAAACTTATAACTAAGGTACAAATAATCATTGTCAAAAATTCAAGTGAATTCACCGTGGATTATCTCGCAGATATATTGTCGTTTATGTGTTCCAACATTACGTTGGAGGTCAAGGTGGATTTTTGATTTTTGAGGGAGCAACATCCTCGAATCGAGTCCGTAGACGTTAGTGTCTTTTGAATGTCTTTCTTTTGCTTCTTTCTCAAAACTGGTGAACTTTCCCACCTTGAGAGTCTTTCCACCGGTACTAGGTTTTCTTCTTTGAGAGTTGGTGGAGTTTACTAGTCCGAAATGGTACAAACATAAGTTAGATCTCAATCATAAACTCAAGCCTATTTCAAATACCGTAATAAACTGCTTACCTTTGGGGTCGGAGCGCTTGTTGGAATTGGAGATATAATGGGAGTTGGAGCAATAGTGTTTGTCGTTGTTGTTGTTGCAGGAGTAATTGTTGGAGTTGCTTTGGGCACATTGTCATCGCTTCAATAGTTGTTTGGGAACTACTTCCTTCCTTGGTCTTCGATGCAACAAATTTTATTCGATAATGAAAAGTGAAACACATAAGACAAAATGTTAAAATAAAGTAAGTAAGACTTATTTGGGATTTCCCAAGCATTCGACCGCTTTCATTCGAAAGAATCGACATGGCGTAAAGGTCATAGCGAAGATGCCCGGAAATTATGGAGCCAATGTCGAGCCCATGTCACGCCTCGATGGCTTTAGTTTCCTTTGAGATTTGTACTTGGACATCTCTTTGCAAGTAAACCACCAAGGGTATGGGGAAACCAAGCCGAGCCGCCGAGGTAGGTAGTTTGGGAAACTTAGGTGGCTGCATTTGAGTGCCAACCTATACCTATCCTCGTGTCACACTCAAGGAAGTCTCGAACTTAGAGACTTTTTGTAAATTTTTCCTTCAAGGTTTGGGACGCCGATATACCGTGGACTCCAAGCGTAGGATCATAAGTTGTTTCAAGTAAGTTTGAAAAGCTTTAATTTCTTGAGCGTGAGTGAACATACCTTTCTTTTGTGTACCGCACATCGAACGCAGTCTTTATTTTGATAGTGAGAGTATCAAACATACAAGACCGTAGAATTTACTCCACCAATCCGTAAAACCTTGGATGAAAAATAAGATGGTTCAAAAGAGATTAATTCGAATTGAGCAAATCCTTGATATTGTTCTTGCTGTATTTTGGCTTCTCTAGCCTTGAAGGTTCGACCAGAGGTAATAGAACTGTGAGTCTGAAAGAGTGGTTCGGGAATCAGTTGGCATAAACCAAATTGTCTTGAGACGAAGTTGGGTTGATAGGCAAAAAGGAGAATCTGATTTTTGGTGGGAGTGATCCTTGAAGAGATTAGTCTTGGGAGCAAAAAGGCTTTCCAGATATCTTGAATTTCTTTAGTCTTAGCAGCCTCCGAAAGGGACATAGTGAACCATGATGGTCCATGAGTCCTCGAAGCAAAAGGCGCCATAGTCTCTTCTAACTTATGCTTCTTAGAAAAGAGCATAATGTATTGAGAAAATAAAATCTGGAAATCGGCCTTGTCATCACTCGGAGTCAGCCTTCTTAACCTTGTGCCTTCAACATTTCGATCCGCTATTTCTGGATCTTGCTCAACAATAGTGTCTGCAGTAGAAAGTGAAGATTCGAACATGGCGTTAAGCCATAACTGAAGCAACCGTAAAGGGCCACTAGCAAGATATTCTTGGGTGGGATTTTAAACTTGAAACAATTGACCTCGACTTTCATAAAGATCAACTAATAAGAGCTCACTTAAATTAATCCTCTTATTTTCATGTAAATCCCTTGCTGAGGGATAAACCCTCACACCAGAAGCGACCTACCGCAGAAAACATATCTTGATAACCAAAGAGTGAGAAAGGCAACATGTTCGATATCGTAAACACTATCACCTTCAAGATGATAATGGCCGATAAACCCGAGAAGCTAGCCAATTTGATATCAAGTCAATTATGCCGGAATGTTCTCGAGTCGTGGATGTATGTTTCTCCCATCGTGATAGGCCTGATAGCAGCTATGTCAAAAAGGTGGTGTGACCATTCCTCCCGGAAGGTGAAAGGTGTTGTAGGTACTATCCCGTAAGTGGATGCAAATAGCAAAGGATGGCTGTAGGTAAAGCCCGGTTTCGATAATTTGAGAAGATTGTAAATACCTAGTTCCTCCCATCGATGGGATTTCTTAGCTCTACTTTAGCAAACCAGCCTGCACGCTACATCAGCAGAGGACAAGATCGAAATGGTTTAAAGTTACTTTTAACATAGTCCAAAATGAAAGGATCCTTTGGGGAGCCATAGAGTCTCTATGTCTTTCAAGTCGAGGGTTTATTCACATTATCGGTGTCTAATCTAGGGTTTCCATTTTATTGAACAAAGGTTTAAAGTCATAACAAACAGGAATATGGTTCTAGTATCCTTTAGAATCTCAAAATCGTGAGAGGGCCCATTAGGGCAAACCTCTTCCGAGGCATTAGTCGGGATTAATACCGGAAGCGTATATGAGTTCCCTCTTTTGAGATGCCTCGAGGTATAATCACGGACTGGCCTTGGTGAATATCAACCTTGCTTTCCGTGATCGCTCCAGTTGTTCTTGGTCTCTTCTTGGAAATCTTTTACCCGAGATGTTGTTGAAGACATTGTTGGAAATTGTTAAGGTTTTAGGTTTTTCAAAGAAAGAGAGAAGAAGAAAAGGTTCGAGTGTGTAAAAAGAGTAAAAGGACTAAGTGTGTTTGGTTATATAGTAGAGAAGTTGAAGCACTCACCAACTAAAGCCAAGAAACGTGGAGGACGGGTTGATACGGAGTGAGGTGGCGAAAGTAAGCATTGAAATAAGCATGATTAAAGATAATCATTATCTTTAATAACCGCACCATACCGTGGCAACCGCTTTGAAGCGGTTCAAATCCAAGAGCCGTCGGATCGACGTAATGGTAATCATGCAAGTGTCATAATTACTCGTGGTCACATCAAAATTTAGGATATATTTAAAATAAGTATTTCTGAAATGGATTCAAATACATATTTTAAAGGGGCATTTTGTTGGTCAAGATTTTGATATCTATGATTCAATAAGAATCACCGAGCTCAAGCAAAACAATATCGTTGTTCATTGAACGAAGGAAATGTCATGATTTGGAGTGAAAGAATGGGTTCTTCAATAAATATATTGAAATTTGGAGCTCGAGTAGCAATTATGATGATACATGTAGAAGGAGCTTCAAGTGGTAGTAGCGTGGTGTTTGAGAAGCGAGTTCGAATCGAAAGGTAGTTCGATATTTGAAATTCAAACGTGAGCGGATAAATGGAAGTTCAATATGCTACTGGAAAACGGTTCAAGACGTGGAGGCTAGAGAAGCATAGTATTCTCGCATGTCCAAACGTGGCAAGATCTCATAAGTCGACCGCTATGGTCAAAATAGTATAAATAGAAGTCTTAGTGTTAGGATTTCGTGTGTCATATCTATTGTACTAAAATTCAAGAATATTCAAAATACCACATGGCTAGGGAAACGAATGCACGAATGATGTACGATGATTGCACCAAACTCTTTATTATGCAATAATGTATCTTTATCTTTCCAGTTTATCTTTATCTTGCTTCAATGCCTTTAAATCTTTTACATCGTAGTCATTTAACTTTTCATGCATTTAAACGCTTTTCTTTCATTTCAAGTCCTTTACTTTTCTCAAATCTTTACATTCATGCTCTTATTTTCCGTAAAACTTTTACATACTTGCTTACATTCAAGTCTTTACATTTCATGCTTTACTTTGAAAGTTTCTACATTTAAAGTCATTTAAGCATTCCCGCATTTATACTTTTTCTACAATTCAAATCTTTATGCTTATTTGTTCAAATTAGTTTTATATCGCTCACATGATCATGTTATTAAGTCCTTGAACATCATAATCGAAATACATTTAAAACATATATAAAACATCCTAAACAAGTCTTGAACGTTAACCATCATTTTAAGTCTATGCAAATGACCAATACCCCATAGGATCAATCTAGTCGATCCTGCAAGTTACCAAAGGGATTAAACAACAATCATAACGCTTTGTTTGATAGTTTGAGGACTAGCGGTTGTTTCACCGTAAATCACCGTGAACAAATTGGCACACCCGTGGGACAAATTGGTTGTTGCTAATTAAAACTAACGTTTAAAAGACATAATTATTGTTAAAAGGTTCTTTCTGAGTAAACAAAGTTCATTAGTATATGAACCTTAGGAGTGGTAGAATAACTAACAGTAACCAACCCTTACCCAGAAGAAATCAAGTAATAGGATGTCATATCCAAACAATCCACAAGGGGAACAAAACGCCCCACCTGCAACAGGCACTAATGCATCCGCTTTATTGGACGTCCAAATGATCCCTTCGAACGCACAACTGTTGCCTTCTACTAATAGTATGGCCACGAATGGAACAAGTGGCATGTCAACAAACAATTCGATCCTAGGTAGTACAGGAACCACTGGCTATCCTGGGGGATTCATCCCACCATCAGGGGCACAAACCCATTTCGCTACCCCACCACCAACTAGACCATCGGGCCGACAAGATTAGACCCGTAAATTCCCAAGACGGAATGCCAACATCCTTTATGGCGTGTTTGCAAACTTCGACGCCGAACGCGCCACCACACTTAGGGTCGTTCGGGCTAATCAATTAATGACAACAACCAAGGGTCAAGAGGTTATGGTACGCTGCCCATCTTAACCACAGAAAATCAAATGGCTTTTAGGCAGTTAATGGATGATAGTAACCATAATATGATAGGAATATTAGCACAAACTATGCAAGAAATCTTTGCCCCAATAGTTCAAAACGTGACTGTGACAAATAGAGAGAACGCAGACAATATGAGTCGAATAGCAGATTTCTTTGCTCCACCTGAAAGGCGTAGGCAGAACCAGGCATTGGTTCGAGCGAACGCACCTATCATAGAACAGATTGCTGATGACCCACCTTATAGGCCAGCCAGAGAGGGGGTTAACTTGGGGGCAAGAGCACAAAGGGTAGATGCCCCAGTGATTCGAGAAGAACCACAAAGGGGATTGATAGAACCACCAGCAAGGGTCGAAAGATTTGAGGCCCCAGTGATTCGAGAAGAACCACAAATGGGAATTATTGAACTAGGGGCAAGGGTCAAAAGACTAGGAGTCCCAGCGTTTCGAGAAGAACAACCGAGAGGGGTTGTCCTGGTAGGTCGAAACCAAGATGCTGATGCAGTGGTTCATAGAGTTTGAAATGACAATATCCTGGCGGAAAATAACCTAACCACCATGATAGAAAGGATCATGGCCCAAAACGGTATTAATACAGGAATTAGAAGGCCAAATTACGCTTCTCCCATAGCAGACTATGTAATCCATACTGATTTGCCTAGAGGATACAAGATCCCTAAATTTACAAAGTTTGCTGGAGATACCAATGAGTCAACGGTCGAACACATAGCTAGGTATCTAACTGAGGCAGGAGACATAGCAAATAACGAGAACCTTAGGATTAAATATTTCCCAAGTTCCCTTACTAAAAATGCTTTCACATGGTTCACTACTTTGCCCCCTGGATCCATAGATACCTGGACCCTCTTAGAAAGGTCGCTCCATGAACAGCTTCTATATGGGACAATCCAAGATAAGTCTAAAGGAATTAGCAAGTGTTAAGAGGAAGTTCACCAACCTATAGATGAATACTTAAATAGGTTCGACTCTTGAAATCTAGATGTTTCACAAGAGTCCCCGAGCATGAGTTAGTCGAAATGGTCACCGGTGGTCCGGACTATTCTATTCGAAAGAAATTAGATACTCAATACTTGAGGGACATGGCTCAGCTTAGTGATAGGGTTCGACAAGTCGAAGGCTAAAGGCCGAGAAAGCCGTGGCTTCTAAGAGTAATAAGAAGGAAAGAATTTCCTATGTCGAACGGAGGAAGGTGAAGACTATCCCGAATTCAAAGAGGTCGAAATAGATCTCATGAATTGAAACAGCTCCACCTTACTCTTGTAAACCCTAGTCCCCACAAAAGGGAAAGAAATTGTTGAAAATGAGAAAAATGACAAGTTTCCAAAGAAGGTGTATACCTTCGATATAACAAAGTGTGATGAAATCTTCGATTTACTTGTCAAAGATGGCCAATTAATTGTGCCAGCAAACGTCAAAATACCTCCTTTAGATCAAAGAAAGAAAAGAGGATTTTGTAAATATCATAGTTTCCTAGGCCACAAAACCTCACGTTGTTTTTCGTGGACTTGATTCAAAATGCAATTAAAGAAGGCGATTAAAGTTTGTCGATAAACCAAAATGAAAGTGGATGAAGACCCTCCGATATTGCAGACACCAACTACTCCGAGCCTTCGAGCATTGGAGACATCAATATGGTGGAAGCAGACCAAGGGGCCACTACATTGAAAGAGGAAAGCATTGAGAGTGAAAGTTGGTTGCTGGTCGAAGTCAACAATGGAGTCACTGAAGACGTCCACAAACGACTAGAGCCTTCGATCGAATCAACTCCAGCTGTTGTTTCAAAAGGAATCCAAAGCACGAGGGTCGAAAACCGTAAATGTAAATTGACACAAAGCATCAAGGCCCGAGGCTCAAACCGAGAAGGTTCAGACATAAAACAAGCTTCCTCAAAAAGAGATATGGATACTTGGTGAACCTAGTGGGAAGTTCGACTATCCGTAAAATATTCTCGTCCGTAGAGTTCGAAATCCAATCAAGACGCCAAACCATCGGATGGGGAGACGATGATACAAAAGGGAGGATAAAGATGGTAACATTCCTCAAAAGAGATCCGGGATACCTTAGGGGAACCCAGGGGAAATTTGATTATATGGTGAAATACCGCACCAGAGTTCAAAGATTCGGATCGAAGACATCAAACCATCGGATGGGGAGATGATGTTGAGAAAGGGCGATGTGGATGTCAATATGGTGGACATGGAGAGACCTTGTTCGAGATGCAAGAAATGGAAAGATATCTCAAAAAGAAAATACAAAATGGAGGATGGTTATGTCGCAGATACCACCCTAAAACAATATCTCGTGCGGCCACAAGGACATGCCAAATGATGCTTTGTCCAAGAGGCAAGATCATATGCAACGAGAGGATTATCATGAGTTCGAACGAAACAAAGAGCTCGAATCGAGTAAATTGGCGCCAAGACAACCAATTTTCGATGCTACCCTAGAGTGGGAAAGTTTGTTGAATTTTAATATCACAAAGGGGCAACCAAGTGCTTGATTTGCCCAAGATGTTCAGCAGCATACGACCAGAATATGGCTGGAGCTTTCGAAACGATTCCCTTCGCCCCATGCTGGAATCACAAGGAAGTTGGTCAGATGAGTCAACGAAAGCCTGATAGCCCATATCCAAAGGGTGCTCGAAGGGTGACATTTAAAATCCCTGCAGAAGTACCAACAGACAAATGGCTGCAAGGCAAAACCAATAAAGGGAAGGATAAATGGGGAGGTAATGAGCGAAACGCGCGTCATGCCATGGTATACCGGAGACAATTCAACACGGCAAAGAGGGAGGAACTGAGGCTGGGAAATTATAAAGGTGAGAATCCCATGTCAAGATCCCAATGGCGAAGGCAGCAACGAATTCGAAAAGCTGAGAGGGAAAGTTTAGCAGACAAAGGAGTAGCTTCAACCAACAAAAAAGAAGCATCAAGCACCAATCAACCAACAACAAACAAGCAACTTGAAGAAAACCTCCGCTAGTAGGAGGCTCTTTTCGACACAAAACCGATGAATCGAAAGAGTACACCCAAGTCCACAAGAAGACGAAGATATGCTTACGATAACTTCGAATCAAGGAGAATCCTCACTTAACCTAAACCGCAATGTGGTATCTCAGATACTATCCGATTTGGCCAAGAGACCAAATCAAAGAACAGGAGGAAGAAGACACCATTGATTTGATGAAACATGCATCACTCGTTACTATGTAATGGATAATGGCGGTCGAAGAACATAACGCATTCTTCGAACACCCGATCCCACAATGAAGAATCATTTGAAGCCACCGCTCATTCGAGCAAAGGTCGGAGCCCACGGGTGAACAAGGTCTTAGTGGATGGAGGCGTAGTTAATCTTATGCCTAAATTCATGTCAAGAAGTTAGGCATTCAAGAGGGTGATGTTAAACCTCACAACATGGTCTTATCCAACTATGAAGGGAAGGTAGGACAAACGCTGGGGTAGTGCAAGTGGAGTTAACCGTCGGATCAAGCCGCAGCCCACTATGTTCATGGTGATCAAGCCAAGGCAAATTATAACTTGCTGTTGGGAAGAGAGTGGATTCATGGCGAGGGCGCTCCTTCGCCGATGCACCAAAGGTTAGTCATCCGGAGAGAAGATGGTATAGTGGAAAATATCAAGGCACTGTAGTTACTTCATGACAAAACCAATCCTGTTAACAAAAGGAATTATGACAAGTATCCGCAAGAATAGCTCCCCTGCACCCCAAGCGATTTAAATGAATGAAACAAGAGCGGCGACATTATATGACCCTTCGCCATGATGGCATGTATTGGGATACGAAAATAATTAAGGGTGATGAAGGAGGCGAAGACATCAAAGACGGCCACTAGGCCGAGTCCGACGACCGCCATGATCGAGTCTTTCTTCGAAAGGATTTTGGCCTATATGGATGAGAATGAATGGAAAGCGGCAGAGGCTGCAATAGAACATACAATGAAGTAAACGAACTCAAGGAATGGTTCGAAAGAGTCACCCGTGATTTAAAACGAATAGATCAAAGGCTTGACGCCATTTATGATACGGAACCCTTGGGCTTCAGAAGGATCCCACAAACTCAAAGCTAAGATGTTGGCACAGACCCACTCAAGAAGTGAATTTGGGGGATATAAACACGAAAAGAATAACCTATATAAGTGCGAAACTCAGCCCAAGTCTCAAGCAAGAAGTGATCGAAGTCCTCAAGAAGAACAAAGATTGCTTTGCATGGGACTATGACGAAATGCCTGGTTTGAAAAGAGAGTTAGTGGAGCATGATTCGATTAAGGATGGCAAGAAGCCCATCAAATGACTCCAAGGAGGTTCGCGCCAGCAGTGCTCACAAAGATCAAAGCAGAGGTCGAAAGGTTGCTGCGTTGCAAATTCATCAGAACCACAAGGTATGTCGAATGGTTAGCAAATATAGTACCTGTTATTAAGAAAAATGGTTCATTGAGAATATGCATAGACTTTAGGATCTAAATACGCAACCCCAAAGATCAATACTCTATGCCCGTGGCGTAAATGTTAATAGATTCTCTGCAGGATTTGAATACCTAAGTATGTTAGATGGATACCGTTATAACCGATTTTTATTGTCAAGAAGATGTTGCTAAGACAAGATTTCGCTGCCCGTGAGCCTTAGGCACCTATGAATGGGTAGTGATGCCTTTGGTTTAAAAAATGTGGGCAACTTACCAAAGAGCAATGAACTCTATATTTCATGATTTTATTGAGACATTTATGAAGGTGTACATTGATGATATAGTCATCAAATCTATATCCGAAACTCATCCGCATCATTTGAGCCAATCATTCGAAAGAATGAGAAAACATGGCTTAAAAATGAATCCCTTAAATGTGCATTTTTGTGCAGTGTGAGATTTCCGGCTTTGTAGTTCATAAAAAGGAATCGAAATCAACCGTAATAAGACCAAAGCCATCATGGAGACTAAAGACCCCACATCGAAAAAGGAGTTGCGCTTCACCGGGAAGATTAATTTTCTCGTAAGATTCATCTCGAATCTAAGTGGAAAACACAAGCTTTCTCTCCACTACTGCTTGAAGCAAGGCCAAGCCTTCGAGTGGAGCGAAGGACATCGAGGCCTTCGACAAGATTAAAAGATATCTCTCAACCTCCTATCTTGTTCCACCTTCATGGGGGAAACCCATGAGATTGTACATATCTGCTTCTGAACTTACTATAGGTAGTATGTTAGTACAAGAAGATAGTAATGGTATCGAAAGAGCCATATATTATTTAAGTAGGGTGTTGAATGACGCATAAACTAGATACGAATATAGAAAAGTTGTGTCTTTGTTTATACTTTTCTTGTATGAAACTCAAGTATTATATAAAACCTGTTGATGTTTATGTTTCATCTCATTTCGATGTTATCAAACACATGCTTTCCAAGCCAATAATGCATAGCAGAATTGGTAAATGGGCTTTGGCCTTGACAGAATATGCTTTGACTTTCATGCCTTTAAGAGCAGTGAAAGGCCAAGTAATTTCTGATTTTATTGTGGACCATTCATTGGTCGAACAGCCTGTCATGGGTTATGTCAAATGCAACCTTGAAGCTATACTTTGATGGTTCGACCCACGAGAGGGCAGCGGTGTTGGAGTTCTCATAATTTCTCTCGAGGGAATTCCAACAAAATTCAAGTATAAATTAGAAGGTCCTTGCTCTAACAATGAAGTCAATAAGCGCCATTGTTGGACTTGAAGCTTTGTTGGAATTGGGGGCAACTAGAGTCGAAATCAAAGGTGATTGAGAGTTAGTGGTCAAGCAGATAACTAAGGAATATAAATGCATAAAGGAAAATCTGATGACATATTTCGTCATAGCTAATAGGCTACTAAAAATTCAATACATGGACATTCAAGACGTCAAGAATAGAAAATCAAGAAGCAAATGACCTAGCACAATTAGCTTCGTGTTATAAAGTTTCGCTAAAAACTTAGAGGATTTGATCGAATAAGAGGAAGAGTCATGGCTACTAGACTTACACCATCGATCTAGAGAATATCAAAATAAGTTATGGTGATAAAGATAGGTTCAAGTATTAGCCATAGACACTTTAATAGATACGATTGGCTAAATCCATTAATAAGGTATTTAGAAAATCCAACATTGAATGTGGATGAAAAATAAAATATAGAGCATTGTCATATGTCCTTATGGGAAATGAATTGTTCAAGAAGACCCAAGAAGGCGTGTTACTAAAATGCTTGGGAGAAAGTGAGGCATATCTAGCACTATCAAGTCCACAATGGGGCATGGGGCACATCAAGGTGCCACAAAATGAAGTGGTTGCTATTTCGATATGGTATGTATCGCCCAAGATGCTCAAAGATTGTATAGATTTTGCCAAAGGATGTGAAGAATGCCGTAAACATGCAGGATTCAAAGATGCTCCCGCAAGTGAGTTGCATTCGATCATTAAACCATGGCCCTTTAGAGGATGGGCATTAGATTTAATAGGAGAAATCAACTCGCTTCATCTAAAGGTCGAAATATATCCCGGTAGGAATAGACTATTTCACCAAATGGATAGAATACCATTAGTAGTGTAGACCAAGAGGCTATCATCGAACTCATACGTAAACAAATTATCTATAGGTTTGATTGCAAAGAGCATAACCACGTACTCAAGGATCCGTGTTTACCGTAAAAGATGCAAGAATTTGCCCAAGAAATGGGATTCAAGTTGTTAACATCAACACCATATTATGCTCAAGCAAATGGTCAGGTCGAAGCAGCCAACAAAGTAATAATAGGTTTGATTAAAAAACATGTTGGTAAAAAACCAAGAAATTGGCATAAGACTTTAGATCAAATACTATGGGCCTGCAGAACATCTCCTAAAGAAGCTACTAACACTACACCTTTCCAACTAACATTTGGTCATGATGCGTCTTACCAAGAGAAATTCATCTACAATCCGCTCAATCCAAAGGAAAATGAAATCTCATCTTCTTTATATTGGGAAATGATGATGAGTGAGTTGGTCGAATTAGATGAAGTTAGATTGCATGCATTGGAAATCCTGATGAGGCAAAAAGAGAGAGTGGCCAGGGCATATAACAAAAGGGTGAAAGGTAAAACATTCAGTATTAATGACTTAGTTTGGAAAGTTATATTGCCCATGGACAAGAAAAATAAAGCATTAGGTAAATGGTCACCTCATTAGGAAGGACCTTTTCGAATAGTAAAAACATTTTCAAACAATGCATATGAAATCAAAGAGTTGGCAGATGATAAACGAATCCTAAAGGTTAATGGGAAGTATTTAAAGAAATATAAACCATGCCTGCAGGAGATTCGAATAATAGCAACGTAATCATAAACATATAACTAGATGCCAAAATGGTGAATGGTGAAGTTAATTGCCAAAATGGCATTGTCAAGTGTTACAAACAAACATTCAATTAAAGTACAAGATTTATTAAATAAACAAGTTTCAGAAGTGGGTATTGTTCCTTAATCGATCAAGATATTCTTAAAAGACTCAAGCTTGGTTGAGTAGAGCTGGCTCCTTCCAAGATAGCAACTTCGCCTTCACCGCTCACCGCCTCCTCTCGCAAGCCCTTTATTCAAGCTCGAATCGATTACCAAAAGTATTGACTCATATGCAAGTTGTTGCTGGGCTTCCTTAATTTTATGTCAAGTTCCGAACTGCTTTCTCCCAACGAAGAATGGATTGAGCTCAAGATCATAATCAACTTTAGCTTGCTTGATATGCATGGCATGATCTTCAACCTCTTTAGTAAGCTTCAGGCATGTTCATAAGCACCATTGCGTTCGCTTTCTTGGACTTTGTTGGCAGCAGATTCGCTTTGAAGAAGGCATTCAGCCACGTTATCGATCGTAGATTGAAGTTCAAACAAAATGGTGTCGAATTCCGTGGAACATGTGGTGAGATCGACTTGATTAAGAAGTCCCTTCATCACAAAGCAGGCTGTACTATCTTTTCTGAGTACTTCGAATAAATCCACATCAAGGATTGTTTTCCGAATCTTGTGAAGAAGGATAACCCTATCATCAGAAGGCACCGAATCGAGGTCGAACCAAGATTAGCCTTAGGGAGAGTGTTTCTCTGAGCTAGTTTAGCCTTCATGTACCCAATAGGGTCAGCCTGCTTCAAGAGGGCTAACCTCTTCTACTGTCGCATTTGGAAGACTGAAGTTCCATGCGCAATGGAGTAACATCCATTGGTTCATTAGTGGGAACACCATCACCTTCGTTATTTGCTTCTTCGTCATCCTCTTCATCATCAATCAAGTCTACTACCTCAATGTCATTATCTTGATTACCATCAAGATCGATTCAGGCCCTCGCCGAACCATCTTGAGCTTCTCCTCCTTCGTCCTCGATCCTTCATCATCGGAATCTTCGCTCTTGAGAAGCATTGGTTTTTCCTCTTCTTGAGTTGCTTTACCTTCGAGGGATTTCGAGGGATTTTGGTCAAGAGTTTCGGAGGCACCTCCTCAAGAACTTCATGTGTTGGTTCATTTATTTCTTTAAGAGGAGGCGAGGTGCCTTGGTCATCTGGCTGTTCAGAAGTTCCAGTTGGAACTGCCATATTGGAAGAACCTTTATTCTGCACCAGATTGCTGGAATCTCCATGAGGAGAAGAATGGATTGGAGCAGCTGTTTGATGGAGTGGAGTCGAAGTGGTCGGAACTGGAGTCGAATCATCCTAACATAAATAAAGAAAGATTAGAAACTTATAACTAAGGTACAAATAATCATTGTCAAAAATTCAAGTGAATTCACCTGGATTATCCGCAGATATATTGTCGTTTATGTGTTCCAACATTACGTTGAGGTCAAGGTGGATTTTTGGATTTTTGAGGGAGCAACATCCTCGAATCGAGTCCAGACGTTAGTGTCTTTTGAATGTCTTTCTTTTGCTTCTTTCTCAAAATCAAGGTGAACTTTCCCACCTTGAGAGTCTTTCCACCGGTACTAGGTTTTCTTTGAGAGTTGGTGGGAGTTTACTAGTCCGAAATGGTACAAACATAAGTTAGATCTCAATCATAAACTCAAGCCTATTTCAAATACCGTAATAAACTGCTTAATTGGGGTCGGAGCTTGTTGGAATTGGAGAAATAATGGAGTTGGAGCAATAGTGTTTGTCGTTGTTGTTGTTGTTGTAGGAGTAATTGTTGGAGTTGCTTTGGGCACATTGTCATCACTTCAATAGTTGTTTGGGAACTACTTCCTTCCTTGGTCTTCGATGCAATGCCTTTTATTCGAGAATGAAAAGTGAAACACATAAGACAAAATGTTAAAATAAAGTAAGTAAGACTTATTTGGGATTTCCCAAGCATTCGACTGCGCTTTCATTCGAAAGAATCGACATGGCGTAAAGGTCATAGCTAAGATGCCCGGAAATTATGGAGCCAATGTCGAGCCCATGTCAGCCTCGATGGCTTTAGTTTTTTGAGATTTGTACTTGGACATCTCTTTGCAAGTAAACCACCAAGGGTATGGGGAAACCAAGCCGAGCCGCCTGAGGTAGGTAGTTTGGGAAACTTAGGTGGATGCATTTGAAAAGCCAACCTATACCTATCCTCGTGTCACACCAAGGAAGTCTCGAACTTAGAGACTTTTTGTAAATTTTTCCTTCAAGGTTTGGGACGCCGATATACCGTGGACTCCAAGCGTGTAGGATCATAAGTTGTTTCAAGTAAGTTTGAAAAGCTTTAATTTCTTGAGCGTGAGTGAACATACCTTTCTTTTTGTGTACCGCACATCGAACGCAATGGGCTTTATTTTGGATAGTGAGAGTATCAAACATACAAGACGGTAGAATTTACTCCACCAATCCGTAAAACCTTTGGATGAAAAATAAGATGGTTCAAAAGAGATTAATTCGAATCGAGCAAATCCTTGATATTGTTCTTGCAGATTTTGGCTTCTCTAGCCTTGAAGGTTCGACCGAGGTAATAGAACCGTGAGTCCGAAAGAGTGGTTCGGAATCAGTTGGCATAAACCAAATTGTCTTGAGACGGTTGGGTTGATAGGCAAAAAGGAGAATCTGATTTTGGTGGATGATCCTTGAAGAGATTAGTCTTGGGAGCAAAAAGGCTTTCCAGATATCTTGAATTTCTTTAGTCTTAGCAGCCTCCGAAAGGGACATAGTGAACCATGATGGTCCATGAGTCCTCGAAGCAAAAGGCGCCATAGTCTCTTCTAACTTATGCTTCTTAGAAAAGAGCATAATGTATTGAGAAAATAAAATCTGGAAATCGGCCTTGTCATCACTCGGAGTCAGCCTTCTTAACCTTGTGCCTTCAACATTTCGATCCGCTATTTCTGGATCTTGCTCAACAATAGTGTCCGCAGTAGAAAGTGAAGATTCGAACATGGCGTTAAGCCATAACTTGAAGCAACCGTAGCGGCCACTAGCAAGATATTCTTGGGAGTGTGGGATTTTAAACTTGAAACAAATTGACCTCGACTTTCATAAAGGTCAACTAATAAGAGCTCACTTAAATTAATCCTCTTATTTTCATGTAAATCCCTTGCTAGAGGGATAAACCCGCCACACCAGTAGCGACCTACCGCAAAACATATCTTGATAACCAAAGAGTGAGAAAGGCAACATGTTCGATATCGTAAACACTATCACCTTCAAGATGATAATGGCGATAAACCGGAGAAGCTAGCCAATTTGATATCAAGTCAATTATGCCGGAATGTTCCTCGAGTCGTGGATGTATGTTTCTCCCATCGTGATAGGCCGTGATAGCAGCTATGTCAAAAAGGTGGTGTGACCATTCCTCCCAAGGTGAAAGGTGTTGTAGGTACTATCCCGTAAGTGTGGATGCAAATAGCAAAGGATGGCTGTAGGTAAAGCCTGGTTTCGATAATTTGAGAAGATTGTAAATACCTAGTTCCCCCATCGATGGGATTTCTTAGCCTCTACTTTAGCAAACCAGCCTGCACGCTACATCAGCAGAGGACAAGATCGAAATGGTTTAAAGTTACTTTTAACATAGTCCAAAATGAAAGGATCCTTTGGGGAGCCATAGGAGTCTCTATGTCTTTCAAGTCGAGGGTTTATTCACATTATCGTGTCTAATCTAGGGTTTCCATTTTATTGAACAAAGGTTTAAAGTCATAACAAATGGAATATGGTTCTAGTATCCTTTAGAATCTCAAAATCGTGAGAGGCCCATTAGGGCAAACCTCTTCCGCAGGCATTAGTCGGGATTAATACCGAAGCGTATATGAGTTCCCGTTTTGAGATGCCTTGAGGTATAATCACGGACCGCCTTGGTGAATATCAACCTTGCTTTCCGTGATCGCTCAGTTGTTCTTGGTCTTCTTCTTGGAAATCTTTTTTACCTGAGATGTTGTTGAAGACATTGTTGGAAATTGTTAAGGTTTTAGGGTTTTTCAGAAAGAGAGAAGAAGAAAAGGTTCAGAGTGTGTAAAAAGAGTAAAAGGACTAAGTGTGTTTGGTTATATAGTAGAGAAGTTGAAGCACTCACCAACTAAAGCCAAGAAACGTGGAGGACGTGGGTTGGATACGGAGTGAGGTGGCGTAAAGTAAGCATTGGAAATAAGCATGATTAAAGATAATCATTATCTTTAATAACCGCACCATACCGCGGCAACTGCTTTGAAGCGGTTCGAAATCCAAGAGCCGTCGTGGATCGACGAATGGTAATCATGCATGTCATAATTACTCGTGGTCACATCAAAATCAGGATATATTTAAAATAAGTATTTCTGAAATGGATTCAAATACATATTTTAAAGGGCATTTTGTTGGTCAAGATTTTGATATCTATGATTCAATAAGAATCACCGAGCTCAAGCAAAACAATATCGTGTTCATTGAACGAAGGAAATGTCATGATTTGGAGTGAAAGAATGGGTTCTTCGAATAAATATATTGAAATTTGGAGCTCGAGTAGCAATTATGATGATACATGAAGGAGCTCAAGTGGTAGTAGCGTGGTGTTTGAGAAGCGAGTTCGAATCGAAGGTAGTTCGATATTTGAAATTCAAACGTGAGCGGATAAATGGAAGTTCAATATGCTACCGGAAAACGGTTCAAGACGTGGAGGCTAGAGAAGCATAGTATTCTGCATGTCCAAACGTGGCAAGATCTCATAAGTCGACCGCTATGGTCAAAATAGTATAAATAGAAGTCTTAGTGTTAGGATTTTGTGTCATATCTATTGTACTAAAATTCAAGAATATTCAAAATACCACATGGCTAGGGAAACGAATGCACGAATGATGTACGATGATTGCACCAAACTCTTTATTATGCAATAATGTATCTTTATCTTCCAGCTTATCTTTATCTTGCTTCAATGCCTTTAAATCTTTTACATTCGAGTCATTTAACTTTTCATGCATTTAAACGCTTTTTCTTTCATTTCAAGTCCTTTACTTTTCAAATCTTTACATTCATGCTCTTATTTTCCGTAAAACTTTTACATACTTGCTTACATTCAAGTTTTACATTTCATGCTTTACTTTGAAAGTTTCTACATTTAAAGTCATTTAAGCATTCCCCGATTTATACTTTTTCTACAATTCAAATCTTTATGCTTACTTGTTCAAATTAGTTTTATATCGCTTCACATGATCATGTTATTAAGTCCTTGAACATCATAATCGAAATACATTTAAAACATATATAAAACATCCTAAACAAGTCTTGAACGTTAACCATCATTTTAAGTCTATGCAAATGACCAATACCCCATAGGATCAATCTAGTCGATCCTGCAAGTTACCAAAGGGATTAAACAACAATCATAACGCTTGTTTGATAGTTCGAGGACTAGCGGTTGTTTCACCGTAAATCACCGTGAACAATTGGCACACCCGGTGGGACAAATTGGTTGTTGCTAATTAAAACTAACGTTTAAAAGACATAATTATTGTTAAAAGGTTCTTTCTGAGTAAACAAAGTTCATTAGTATATGAACCTTAGGAGTGGTAGAATAACTAACAGTAACCAACCCTTACCCAGAAGAAATTGAAGTAATAGGATGTCATATCCAAACAATCCACAAGGGGAACAAAACGCCCCACCTGCAACAGGCACTAATGCATCGGTTTCGACAGGGACGTCCAGCGCGATCCCTTCGAACGCACAACTGCTGGCCTTCTACTAATAGTATGGCCACGAATGGAACAAGTGGCATGTCAACAAACAATTCGATCCTAGGTAGTACAGGAACCACTGGCTATCCTGGGGGATTCATCCCACCATCAGGGGCACAAACCCATTTCGCTACCCCACCACCAACTAGACCATCGCTGACAAGATTAGACCCGTAAATTCCCAAGACGGAATGCCAACATCCTTTATGGCGGTTTGCAAACTTCGACGCCGAACGCCACCACACTTAGGGTCGATTCGGGCTAATCAATTAATGACAAACAACCAAGGGTCAAGAGGTTATGGTACGCCGCCCATCTTAACCACGTAAAATCAAATGGCTTTTAGGCGCTAATGGATGATAGTAACCATAATATGATAGGAATATTAGCACAAACTATGCAAGAAATCTTTGCCCCAATAGTTCAAAACGGATCGTGACAAACAGAGAGAACGCAGACAATACGAGTCGAATAGCGATTTCTTTGCTCCACCGAAGGCGAGGCGTAACGTGCATTGGTTCGAGCGAACGCACCTATCATAGAACATTGCGATGACCCACCTTATAGGCCAGCCGAGAGGGGTTAACTTGGGGCAAGAGCACAGGGTAGATGCCCCAGTTGATTCGAGAAGAACCACAAAGGGATTGATAGAACCACCAGCAAGGGTCGAAGATTTGAGGCCCCTGATTCGAGAAGAACCACAAATGGGAATTATTGAACTAGGGCAAGGGTCAAAAGACTAGAGTCCCTTCGAGAAGAACAACCGAGAGGGGTTGTCCGGTAGGTCGAAACCAAGATGTCATGCAAGGGTTCATAGAGTTTGAAATGACAATATCCTCGCGAAAATAACCCAACCACCATGATAGAAAGGATCATGGCCCAAAACGGTATTAATACAGAATTAGAAGGCCAAATTACGCCTCCCATAGCGTACTATGTAATCCATACGATTTGCCTAGAGGATACAAGATCCCTAAATTTACAAAGTTTGCCGGAGATACCAATGAGTCAACGGTCGAACACATAGCTAGGTATCTAACCGAGGTGAGACATAGCAAATAACGAACCTTAGGATTAAATATTTCCCAAGTTCCCTTACTAAAAATGCTTTCACATGGTTCACTACTTTGCCCCTGGATCCATAGATACCGGACCCTCTTAGAAAGGTCGCTCCATGAACATATGGGACAATCCAAGATAAGTCTAAAGGAATTAGCAAGTGTTAAGAGGAAGTTCACCGAACCTATAGATGAATACTTAAATAGGTTCGCACTCTTGAAATCTAGATGTTTCACAAGAGTCCCCGAGCATGAGTTAGTCGAAATGGTCACCGTGGTCCGGACTATTCTATTCGAAAGAAATTAGATACTCAATACTTGAGGGACATGGCTCAGTTAGCAGATAGGGTTCGACAAGTCGAAAGGCTAAAGGCCGAGAAAGCCAGGGCTTCTAAGAGTAATAAGAAGGAAAGAATTTCCTATGTCGAAACGGAGGAAGGTGAAGACTATCCCGAATTCAAAGAGGTCGAAATAGATCTCACCGATTTGAAACAGCTCCACCTTACTCTTGTAAACCCTAGTCCCCACAAAAGGGAAAGAAATTGTTGAAAATGAGAAAAATGACAAGTTTCCAAAGAAGGTGTATACCTTCGATATAACAAAGTGTGATGAAATCTTCGATTTACTTGTCAAAGATGGCCAATTAATTGTGCCACCAAACGTCAAAATACCTCCTTTAGATCAAAGAAAGAAAAGAGGATTTTGTAAATATCATAGTTTCCTAGGCCACAAAACCTCACATGTTTTTCGTGGACTTGATTCAAAATGCAATTAAAGAAGGCGATTAAAGTTTGTCGATAAACCAAAAATGAAAGTGGATGAAGACCCTCCGATATTGCGACACCAACTACTCCGAGCCTTCGAGCATGGAGACATCAATATGGTGGAAGCGCACTAAGGGCCACTACATTGAAAGAGGAAAGCATTGAGAGTGAAAGTTGGTCACGGTCAAGTCAACAATGGAGTCACTGAAGACGCCCACAAACGACTAGAGCCTTCGATCGAATCAACTCCAGCTGTTGTTTCAAAAGGAATCCAAAGCATCGAGGGTCGAAAACCGTAAATGTAAATTGACACAAGCATCAAGGCCTGAGGCTCAAACTGGAGAAGGTTCAGATTACAAAACAAGCTTCCCCTCAAAAAGAGATATGGGATACCTTGGGTGAACCTAGTGGGAAGTTCGACTATCCGTAAAATATTCGTCCGTAGAGTTCGAAAATCCGAATCAAGACGTCAAACCATCAGGATGGGGAGACGATGATACAAAAGGGGAGGATAAAGATGGTAACATTCCTCAAAAAGAGATCTGGGATACCTTACGGGAACCCAGTGGGAAATTTGATTATATGGTGAAATACTCTGCACCAGAGAGTTCAAAGATTCGGATCGAAGACATCAAACCATTAGGATGGGGAGATGATGTTGAGAAAGGGGCAGATGTGGATGTCAATATGGTGGACATGGAGAGACCTTGTTCTGAGATGCAAGAAATGGAAAGATATCTCGAAAAAGAAAAATACAAAATGGAGGATGGTTATGCTGCAGATACCACCCTAAAACAATATCTCGTGTGCCACAAGGGACATGCTGAAATGATGCTTTGTCCAAGAGGCAGCATCATATGCAACGAGAGGATTGCTGCGGAGTTCGAACGAAAACAAAGAGCTCGAATCGAGTAAATTGCGCCAAGACAACCAATTTTTCGTGATGCTACCCTAGAGCGGGAAAGTTTGTTGGAATTTTAATACGCCAAAGGGGCAACCAAGTGCTTGATTTGCCCAAGATGTTCAGCAGCATACGACCAGAATATGGCTGGAGCTTTCGAAACGATTCCCTTCGCCCCATGCTGGAATCACAAGGAAGTTGGTCAGATGAGTCAACGAAAGCCTGATAGCCCATATCCAAAGGGTGCTCGAAGGGTGACATTTAAAATCCCTGCAGAAGTACCAACAGACAAATGGCTGCAAGGCAAAACCAATAAAGGGAAGGATAAATGGGGAGGTAATGAGCGAAACGCACGTCATGCCATGGTATACCAGAGACAATTCAACACGGCAAAGAGGGAGGAACTGAGGCTGGGAAATTATAAAGGTGAGAATCCCATGTCAAGATCCCAATGGCGAAGGAAGCAACGAATTCGAAAAGCTGAGAGGGAAAGTTTAGCAGACAAAGGAGTAGCTTCAACCAACAAAAAAGAAGCATCAAGCACCAATCAACCAACAACAAACAAGCAACTTGAAGAAAAACCTCCAGTTAGTAGGAGGCTCTTTTCTGACACAAAACCAGATGAATCGAAAGAGTACACTCCAAGTCCACAAGAAGACGAAGATATGCTTACAGATAACTTCGAATCAGAAGGAGAATCCTCACTTAACCTAAACTGCAATGTGGTATCTGTATTACCATCTGAATTTGGCCAAGAGACCGAAATCAAAGAAGAGGAGGAAGAAGACACCATTGATTTGATGAAACACGTATCATCACATTATGTAATGGATAATGGCGCGGTCAAGAACATAACGCATTCTTCGAACACCCGATCCCACAATGAAGAATCATTTGAAGCCACCGCTCATTCGAGCAAAGGCCGGAGCCTACGGGTGAACAAGGTCTTAGTGGATGGAGGCGTAGCTAATCTTATGCCTAAATTCATGTCAAGAAGTTAGGCATTCAAGAGGGTGATGTTAAACCTCACAACATGGTCTTATCCAACTATGAAGGAAGGTAGGACAAACGCTGGGGTAGTGGAAGTGGAGTTAACCGTTGATCAAGCAGCAGCCCACTATGTTCATGGTGATCAAGCCAAGGCAAATTATAACTTGCATTGGGAAGAGAGTGGATTCATGGCGAGGGCGCTCCTTCGCCGATGCACCAAAGGTTAGTCATCCGGAGAGAAGATGGTATAGTGGAAAATATCAAGGCACTGTAGTTACTTCATGACAACAAATAACTGTTAACAAAAGGAATTATGACAAGTATCCGCAAGAATAGCCCTGCACCCCAAGCGATTTAAATGAATGAAACAAGAGCGGCGCATTACTATATGACCCTTCGCCATGATGGCATGTATTGGGATACGAAAATAATTAAGGGTGATGAAGGAGGCGAAGACACTGCGCAAAGACGGCCACTAGGCTGGGAGTCCGACGACCCTGCTCATGACTGAGTCTTCTTTCTTCGAAAGGATTTTGGCCTATATGGATGAGAATGACTGGAAAGCGGCTTTAGAGGCTGCAATAGAACATACAGTTGAAGTAAACGAACTCGAAGGGAATGGTTCGAAAGAGTCACCCTGTGACGAAAACGAAATAGATCAAAGGCTTGACGCCATTTATGATACGGAACCCTTGGGCTTCGAGAAGGATCCCACAAACTCAAAGCAAGATGTTGGCACAGGACCCACTCGAAGAAGTGAATTTGGGGGATATAAACACGAAAAGAATAACCTATATAAGTGCGAAACTCAGCCCAAGTCTCAAGCAAGAAGTGATCGAAGTCCTCAAGAAGAACAAAGATTGCTTTGCATGGGACTATGACGAAATGCCTGGTTTGAAAAGAGAGTTAGTGGAGCACAGACTTCCGATTAAGGATGGCAAGAAGCCCATCAAACAGACTCCAAGGAGGTTCGCGCCAGCAGTGCTCACAAAGATCAAAGCAGAGGTCGAAAGGTTGCTGCGTTGCAAATTCATCAGAACCACAAGGTATGTCGAATGGTTAGCAAATATAGTACCTGTTATTAAGAAAAATGGTTCATTGAGAATATGCATAGACTTTAGGGATCTAAATACTGCAACCCCCAAAGATCAATACTCTATGCCTGTGGCAGAAATGTTAATAGATTCTGCTGCAGGATTTGAATACCTAAGTATGTTAGATGGATACTCTGGTTATAACCAGATTTTTATTGCTGAAGAAGATGTTGCTAAGACAGCATTTCGCTGCCCAGGAGCCTTAGGCACCTATGAATGGGTAGTGATGCCTTTTGGTTTAAAAAATGCTGGGGCAACTTACCAAAGAGCAATGAACTCTATATTTCATGATTTTATTGAGACATTTATGAAGGTGTACATTGATGATATAGTCATCAAATCTATATCTGCCGAAACTCATCTGCATCATTTGAGCCAATCATTCGAAAGAATGAGAAAACATGGCTTAAAAATGAATCCCCTTAAATGTGCATTTTTTGTGCAGGCAGGAGATTTCCTGGGCTTTGTAGTTCATAAAAAAGGAATCGAAATCAACCAGAATAAGACCAAAGCCATCATGGAGACTAAAGACCCCACATCGAAAAAGGAGTTGCAGTTTCTACTGGGGAAGATTAATTTTCTCAGAAGATTCATCTCGAATCTATGGAAAACACAAGCTTTCTCTCCACTACTTCGTTTGAAGCAAGGCCAAGCCTTCGAGTGGAGCGAAGGACATCAGGAGGCCTTCGACAAGATTAAAAGATATCTCTCTCAACCTCCTATCTTGTCTCCACCTTCATGGGGAAAACCCATGAGATTGTACATATCTGCTTCTGAACTTACTATAGGTAGTATGTTAGTACAAGAAGATAGTAATGGTATCGAAAGAGCCATATATTATTTAAGTAGGGTGTTGAATGATGCGTAAACTAGATACGGTAATATAGAAAAGTTGTGTCTTTGTTTATACTTTTCTTGTATGAAACTCAAGTATTATATAAAACCTGTTGATGTTTATGTTTCATCTCATTTCGATGTTATCAAACACATGCTTTCCAAGCCAATAATGCATAGCAGAATTGGTAAATGGGCTTTGGCCTTGACAGAATATGCTTTGACTTTCATGCCTTTAAGAGCAGTGAAAGGCCAAGTAATTTCTGATTTTATTGTGGACCATTCATTGGTCGAACACTGTCAGGGTTATGTCAAATGCAACCTTGAAGCTATACTTTGATGGTTCGACCCACAGTGAGGGCAGCGGTGTTGGAGTTCTCATAATTTCTCCTGAGGGAATTCCAACAAAATTCAAGTATAAATTAGAAGGTCCTCGTTGTTCGAACAATGAAGCTGAATACGAAGCGCTCATTGTTGGACTTGAAGCTTTGTTGGAATTGGGGGCAACTAGAGTCGAAATCAAAGGTGATTGAGAGTTAGTGGTCAAGCAGATAACTAAGGAATATAAATGCATAAAGGAAAATCGATGACATATTTCGTCATAGCTAATAGGCTACTAAAAATTCGAATACATGGACATTCAAAGACGTATCAAGAATAGAAAATCAAGAAGCAAATGACCTAGCACAATTAGATTCAAAGTTATAAAGTTTCGCTAAAACTTAGAGGATTTGATCGAATAAGAGGAAGAGTCATGGCTACTAGACTTACACCATCGATCTAGAGAATATCAAAATAAGTTATGGTGATAAAGATAGGTTCAAGTATTAGCCATAGACACTTTAATAGATACATTGGCAAATCCATTAATAAGGTATTTAGAAAATCCAACATTGAATGTGACAAAAATAAAATATAGAGCATTGTCATATGTCCTTATGGGAAATGAATTGTTCAAGAAGACCCAAGAAGGTGTTACTAAAATGCTTGGGAGAAAGTGAGGCATATCTAGCACTATCAGAAGTCCACAATGGGGCATGTGGGGCACATCAAGCAGGCCACAAAATGAAGTGGTTGCTATTTCGATATGGTATGTACTGGCCCAGTATGCTCAAAGATTGTATAGATTTTTCCAAAGGATGTGAAGAATGCCAGAAACATGCAAGGATTCAGCATGCTCCTGCAAGTGAGTTGCATTCGATCATTAAACCATGGCCCTTTAGAGGATGGGCATTAGATTTAATAGGAGAAATCAATCCTGCTTCATCTAAAGGTCAGAAATATATCCTGGTAGGAATAGACTATTTCACCAAATGGATCGAAGCAATACCATTAGTAGCTGTAGACCAAGAGGCTATCATCGAACTCATACAGAAACAAATTATCTATAGGTTTGATTGTTAAAGAGCATAACCACAGACCAAGGATCTGTGTTTACTGGTAAAAAGATGCAAGAATTTGCCCAAGAAATGGGATTCAAGTTGTTAACATCAACACCATATTATGCTCAAGCAAATGGTCAGGTCGAAGCAGCCAACAAAGTAATAATAGGTTTGATTAAAAAACATGTTGGTAAAAA
This sequence comes from Vicia sativa, assembly GCA_021764765.1. Taxonomy (NCBI): domain Eukaryota; kingdom Viridiplantae; phylum Streptophyta; class Magnoliopsida; order Fabales; family Fabaceae; genus Vicia; species Vicia sativa. Next base: position 22,164,999 of record CM038794.1, on the reverse strand, counting down.
ACCAAGAAATTGGCATAAGACTTTAGATCAAATACTATGGGCCTGCAGAACATCTCCTAAAGAATGTTAGTGTCTTTGAATGTCTTTTTTGCTTCTTCTCAAAACTGTTGGTGAACTTTCCCCAGCCTTGAGAGTCTTTCCACTGGTACTAGGTTTTCTCTTCTTTGGAGTAGTTGGTGAGAGTTTACTAGTCTGAAATGGTACAAACATAAGTTAGATCTCAATCATAAACTCAAGCCTATTTCGAAATACCAGAATAAACTGCTTACCTTGGGGTCGGAGCAGTTGTTGGAATTGAGAAATAATGGGAGTTGGAGCAATAGTGTTTGTCGTTGTTGTTGTTGCAGAGTAATTGTTGGAGTTGTTAGCACATTGTCATCGCCTTCAATAGTTGTTTGGGAACTACTTCCTTCCTTGGTCTTCGATGCAACCTTTTATTCGATAATAAAAGTGAAACACATAAGACAAAATGTTAAAATAAAGTAAGTAAGACTTATTTGGGATTTCCAAGCATTCCAGACCGCGCTTTCATTCGAAAAGAATCGATGGCGTAAGGTCATAGCGAAGATGCCCGGAAATTATGTACCAATGTCGAGCCCATGTCACCTCAGATGGCTTTAGTTTTTTGAGATTTGTACTTGGACATCTTTGCAAGTAAACCACCAAGGGTATGGGGAAACCAAGCCGAGCCGCTTCGAGGTAGGTAATTTGGGAAACTTAGGTGGCTGCATTGAGTGCCAACCTATACCTATCCTCGTGTGACAAACAAGGAAGTCCAACTTAGAGACTTTTGTAAATTTTTCCTTCAAGGTTTGGGACGCTCGATATACGTGACTCCAAGCGTAGGATCATGTTGTTTCAAGTAAGTTTGAAAAGCTTTAATTTCTTGAGCGTGAGTGAACATACCTTTTGTGTACCGCACATCGAATTAGCCGGCTTTTATTTTGGATAGTGAGAGTATCAAACATACAAGACTGGTAGAATTTACTCCACCAATCCAGAAAACCTTTGGATGAAAAATAAGATGGTTCAAAAGAGATTAATTCGAATTGAGCAAATCCTTGATATTGTTCTTGCTGTATTTTTGCTTCTCTAGCCTTGAAGGTTCGACCGGAGGTAATAGAACTGTGAGTCTGAAAGGGTGGTTCGGGAATCAGTTGGCATAAACCAAATTGTCTTGAGACGAAGTTGGGTTGATAGGCAAAAAGGAGAATCTGATTTTTGGTGGGAGTGATCCTTGAAGAGATTAGTCTTGGGAGCAAAAAGGCTTTCCAGATATCTTGAATTTCTTTAGTATTAGCAGCCTCCGAAAGGGACATAGTGAACCATGATGGTCCATGAGTCCTCAAGCAAAGGCGCCATAGTCTCTTCTAACTTATGCTTCTTAGAAAAGAGCATAATGTATTGAGAAAATAAAATCTGGAAATCGGCCTTGTCATCACTCGGAGTCAGCCTTCTTAACCTTGTGCCTTCAACATTTCGATCCGCTATTTCTGGATCTTGCTCAACAATAGTGTCTGCAGTAGAAAGTGAAGATTCGAACATGGCGTTAAGCCATAATTGAAGCAACCAGAAAGGGCCAGCTAGCAAGATATTCTTGGGAGTGTGGGATTTTAAACTTGAAACAGCTGACCTCAGGCTTTCATAAAGGTCAACTAATAAGAGCTCACTTAAATTAATCCTCTTCTTTTCATGTAAATCCCTTGCTAGAGGGATAAACCTGCTGGCTACCTGTAGCGACCTACTGCAGAAAACATATCTTGATAACCAAAGAGTGAGAAAGGCAACATGTTCGATATCAGAAACACTATCACCTTCAGTATGATAATGGCTGATAAACCCGGAGAAGCAAGCCAATTTGATATCGAAGTCAATTATGCTGGAATGTTCCTCAGAGTCAGGGATGTATGTTTCTCCTACTGGTGATAGGCCAGTGATATCAGCTATGTCAAAAAAGGTGGGTGTGACCATTCCTCCTTAAGGTGAAAGGTGTCAGAGGTACTATCCCGTAAGGCAGGATGCAAATAGCAAAGGATGGCTGTAGGTAAAGCCTGGTTTCGATAATTTGAGAAGATTGTAAATACCTAGTTCCTCCCACTGATGGGATTTCTTAGCCTCTACTTTAGCAAACCAGTTCTGGTACGCTACATCAGCAGTAGGACAAGATCGAAATGGTTTAAAGTTACTTTTAACATAGTCCAAAATGAAAGGATCCTTTGGGGGAGCCATAGGAGTCTCTATGTCTTTCGAAGCTGAGGGTTTATTCACATTATCAGTGTCTAATCTAGGGGTTTCCATTTTATTGAACAAAGGTTTAAAGTCATAACAAACAGGGAATATGGTTCTAGTATCCTTTAGAATCTCAAAAACTGTGAGAGGGCCCATTAGGGCAAACCTCTTTCCAGAGGCATTAGTCGGGATTAATACCTGGGAAGCGTACATGAGTTCCTGTTCTTTGGAGATGCCTTGAGGTATAATCACGGACTGGCCTTGGTGAATATCAACCTTGCTTTCCAGGATCGTTCCAGTTGTTCTTGGTCTTCTTCTTGGAAATCTTTACCCGAGATGTTGTTGAAGACATTGTTGGAAATTGTTAAGGTTTTAGGTTTTTCAAAGAAAGAGAGAAGAAAAGGTTTAGAGTGTGTAAAAAGAGTAAAAGGACTAAGTGTGTTTGGTTATATAGTAGAGAAGTTGAAGCACTTACCAACTAAAGCCAAGAAACGTGGAGGACGGGTTGGATAATGAGTGAGGTGGCGAAAGTAAGCATTGAAATAAGCATGATTAAAGATAATCATTATCTTTAATAACCGCACCATACCGTGGCAACCGCTTTGAAGCGGTTCGAAATCCAAGAGCCGTCGTGGATCGACGTAATGGTAATCATGCACAGTGTCATAATTACTCGTGGTCACATCAAAATTCAGGATATATTTAAAATAAGTATTTCTGAAATGGATTCAAATACATATTTTAAAGGGGCATTTTGTTGGTCAAGATTTTGATATCTATGATTCAATAAGAATCACCGAGCTCAAGACAATATCGTTGTTCATTGAACGAAGGAAATGTCATGATTTGAGTGAAAGAATGGGTTCTTCGAATAAATATATTGAAATTTGGAGCTTCGAGTAGCAATTATGATGATACATGTAGAAGGAGCTTCGAAGTGGTAGTAGCGTGGTGTTTGAGAAGCGAGTTCTAATCGAAAGGTAGTTCAGATATTTGAAATTCAAACGTGAGCGGGATAAATGGAATTTCAAATATGCGCGCTGGAAAACGGTTCGAAGACGTGGAGGCTAGAGAAGCATAGTATTCTCGCATGTCCAAACGTGGCAAGATCTCATAAGTCGACTGCTATGGTCAAAATAGTATAAATAGAAGTCTTAGTGTTAGGATTTCATGTGTCATATCTATTGTACTAAAATTCAAGAACATTCAAAATACCACATGGCTAGGGAAACGAATGCACGAATGATGTACGTATGATTGCACCAAACTCTTTATTATGCAATAATGTATCTTTATCTTTCCAGTTTATCTTTATCTTGCTTCAATGCCTTTAAATATTTTACATTCAGAGTCATTTAACTTTTCATGCATTTAAACGTTTTTCTTTCATTTCGAAGTCCTTTACTTTTCTGAAATCTTTACATTCATGCTCTTATTTTCCAGAAAACTTTTACATACTTGCTCTTACATTCAAGTCTTTTACATTTCATGCTTTAATTTGAAAGTTTCTACATTTAAAGTCATTTAAGCATTCCCCGCATTTTTACTTTTTTCACAATTCAAATCTTTATGCGCTTACTTGTTCAAATTAGTTTTATACTGCTTCGCATGATCATGTGATTAAGTCCTTGAACATCATAATCAAAATACATTTAAAACATATATAAAACATCCTAAACAAGTCTTGAACGTTAACCATCATTTTAAGTCTATGCAAATGACCAATACCCCATAGGATCAATCTAGTCGATCCTGCAAGTTACCAAAGGGATTAAACAACAATCATAACGCTTGTTTGATAGTTTGAGGACTAGCGTGTTGTTTCACCGTAAATCATCGGAACAATTGGCACACCGTGGGACAAATTGGTTGTTGCAATTAAAACCAACGCTTAAAAGACATAATTATTGTTAAAAGGTTCTTTCCGAGTAAACAAAGTTCATTAGTATATGAACCTTAGAGTCGAGAATAACTAACAAGAACCAACCCTTACCCGTAAGAAATCAAGTAATAGGATGTCGATCCAAACAATCCACAAGGGGAACAAAACGCCCACCGCAATGTGCACTAATGCATCCGTTTTATTGTGGACGCCCAGTCACGATCCCTTCGAACGCATTAACTGCAAGGCCTTCTACTAATAGTATGGCCAATGGAACAAGTGGCATGTCAACAAACAATTCGATCCTAGGTAGTACAGAACCATCGGTTATCCGGGGATTCATCCCACCATCGGGGCACAAACCCATTTCGCTACCCCACCACCAACTAGACCATCGCTTCGACAAGATTAGACCCGTAAATTCCCAAGACGGAATACCAACATCCTTATGGAAGGTTTGCAAACTTCACGCCGAACGCCACCACACTTAGGGTCGTTCTGGGCTAATCAATTAATGACAACAACCAAGGGTCAGAGGTTATGGTACGCCGCCCATCTTAACCACGTAAAATCAAATGGCTTTTAGGCGCTAATGGATGATAGTAACCATAATATGATAGGAATATTAGCACAAACTATGTGAAGAAATCTTTGCCCCAATAGTTCAAAACGTGACGTGACAAACAGAGAGAACGCAGACAATATGAGCTTTAATAAGCATTTCTTTGCTCCACCGAAAAGCGAGGCGTAACTGCATTGGTCTGAGCGAACGACCTATCATAGAACAGATTGTCATGACCCACCTTATAGGCCAGCCGTAGGGGTTAACTTGGGGCAAGAGCACAAAGGGTAGATGCCCCAGTGATTCGAGAAGAACCACAATGGGATTGATAGAACCACCAAAGCAAGGGCCGAAGATTTGAGGCCCCGGGATTCGAGAAGAACCACAAATGGGAATTATTGAACTAGGGCAAGGGTCAAAAGACTAGAGTCCCAGCAGTTGAGAAGAACACCCGAGGGTTGTCCTGGTAGGTCGAAACCAAGATGCTGATGCAGTGGTTCAGAGTTTGAAATGACAATATCCCGCGGAAATAACCTAACCACCATGATAGAAAGGATCATGGCCCAAAACAGTATTAATACAGAATTAGAACAAATTACGCTTCTCCCATAGCAGACTATGTAATCCATACTTGATTTGCCTCAGAGGATACAAGATCCCTAAATTTACAAAGTTTGCCGGAGATACCAATGAGTCAATGACGACATAGCTAGGTATCTAAGCGAGGCGGAGACATAGCAAATAACGAGAACCTTAGGATTAAATATTTCCCAAGTTCCCTTACTAAAAATGCTTTCACATGGTTCACTACTTTGCCCCCTGGATCCATAGATACCTGGACCCTCTTAGAAAGGCTGTTCCATGAACAGTTCTATATGGGACAATCCAAGATAAGTCTAAAGGAATTAGCAAGTGTTAAGAGGAAGTTCACTGAACCTATAGATGAATACTTAAATAGGTTCAGACTCTTGAAATCTAGATGTTTCACAGTAGTCCCTGAGCATGAGTTAGTCGAAATGGCCGCTGGTGGTCTGGACTATTCTATTCGAAAGAAATTAGATACTCAATACTTGAGGGACATGGCTCAGTTAGCAGATAGGGTTCGACAAGTCGAAAGGCTAAAGGCCGAGAAGGCTAGGGCTTCTAAGAGTAATAAGAAGGAAAGAATTTCCTATGTCGAAACGGAGGAAGGTGAAGACTATCCCGAATTCAAAGAGGTCGAAATAGATCTCGCTGAATTGAAACAGGCTCCACCTTACTCTTGTAAACTCCTAGTCCCCACAAAAGGGAAAGAAATTGTTGAAAATGAGAAAAATGACAAGTTTCCAAAGAAGGTGTATACCTTCGATATAACAAAGTGTAATGAAATCTTCGATTTACTTGTCAAAGATGGTCAATTAATTGTGCCACCAAACGTCAAAATACCTCCTTTAGATCAAAGAAAGAAAAGAGGATTTTGTAAATATCATAGTTTCCTAGGCCACAAAACCTCACAGTGTTTTCTTTTCAGGGACTTGATTCAAAATGCAATTAAAGAAGGCAGATTAAAGTTTGCTGATAAACCAAAAATGAAAGTGGATGAAGACCCTCTGGATATTGCAGACACCAACTACTCCGAGCCTTCGAGCATTGGAGACATCAATATGGTGGAAGGCACTGGCAATACTACATTGAAAGAGGAAAGCATTGAGAGTGAAAGTTGGTTGCTGGTCGAAGTCAACAATGGAGTCACTGAAGACGTCCACAAACAACTAGAGCCTTCGATCGAATCAACTCCAGCTATTGTTTCAAAAGGAATCCAAAGCACGAGGGTCGGAAAACCAAATGTAAATTGACACAGCATCAAGGCCTGAGGCTCAAACTGGAGAAGGTTCAGATTACAAAACAAGCTTCCCCTCAAAAAGAGATATGGGATACCTTGGGTGAACCTAGTGAAGTTCGACTATCCGTAAAATATTCTCGCCCGAGAGTTCAAAATCCAATCAAGACGCCAAACCATCAGGATGGGGAGACGATGATACAAAAGGGGAGGATAAAGATGGTAACATTCCTCAAAAAGAGATCTGGGATACCTTAGGGGAACCTAGTGGGAAATTTGATTATATGGTGAAATACTCTGCACCAGAGAGTTCAAAGATTCGGATCGAAGACATCAAACCATCAGGATGGGGAGATGATGTTGAGAAAGGGGCAGATGTGGATGTCAATATGGTGGACATGGAGAGACCTTGTTCTGAGATGCAAGAAATGGAAAGATATCTCGAAAAAGAAAAATACAAAATGGAGGATGGTTATGCTGCAGATACCACCCTAAAACAATATCTCATGCTGTGCCACAAGGGACATGCTGAAATGATGCTTTGTCCAAGAGGCAGATGGCGCAACGAGAGGATTACGTGGAGTTTGAACGAAAACAAAGAGCTGAACGAGTAAATTATGCCAAGACAACCAATTGTTCAGATGCTACCCTAGAGCTGGGGAAAGTTTGTTGGAATTCTTAATACGCTGTCACAAAGGGGCAACCAAGTGCTTGATTTGCCCAAGATGTTCAGCAGCATACGACCAGAATATGGCTGGAGCTTTCGAAACGATTCCCTTCGCCCCATGCTGGAATCACAAGGAAGTTGGTCAGATGAGTCAACGAAAGCCTGATAGCCCATATCCAAAGGGTGCTCGAAGGGTGACATTTAAAATCCCCAGTAAGTACCAACGCATAAATGGCTGCAAAACCAATAAAGGGAAGGATAAATGGGGAGGTAATGAGCGAAAACGCGTCGCCATGCCATGGTATACTGGAGACAATTCAACACGGCAAAGAGGGAGGAACCGAGGCTGGAAATTATAAAGGTGAGAATCCTCATGTCAAGATCCCAATGGCTAAGAAAGAACGACGAAAAGTCGAGAGGGAAGGGAGACAAAGGAGAAGCTTCAACCAACAAAAAGAAGATCAAGCACCAATCAACCAACAACAAACAAGCAACTTGAAGACAAACCTCCAGTTAGTAGGAGGCTCTTTTCTGACACAAAACCAGATGAATCGAAAGAGTACACTCCAAGTCCACAAGAAGACGAGGATATGCTTACAGATAACTTCGAATCAGAAGGAGAATCCTCACTTAACCTAAACTGCAATGTGGTATCTGTATTACCATCTGAATTTGGCCAAGAGACCGAAATCGAAGAACAGGAGGAAGAAGACACCATTGATTTGATGAAACACG